>JALMQS010000099.1:99746403-99915641 GCA_024734495.1 Forficula auricularia
ACCAGCTGTGATATGGTAAAGTAAAATTAAAATAATAATAATAATAAATAAATATGTTATGAGGCAAATTTAATATTTTTCAAAATTTTGGGATCGAGAGGTTGTGCTATCAGATACCCTTGACTACACTTATGACTCCAATGAGATATATTATTGAATAATCGAGTTTTTCCGAAATAAAAATATATTAGCTTTTATAATTTTCTAATTCTAGACTTTATTTTTTTAAACGTAATGTTAAATAAATACATTTTAAATTAATCTATTATTTATTGATAGAGCTTTTAAAGTTTTAATTAAATTCAAATATAACTGAAACGTTTCAAAAGGATGAACGAGATCAAGAATATACACATTACACATACGACTGGATATATGCAGTGTGATAGAAATACATTATGTAGCTAGCAGGATTTCGAAAAAAAGTGTACGGCGAGGACGTCACACCTAGCTTTAATTTTTCGTTCTTTTTGAAATTCCTTTCAAAGGCGATGGAATCTGAATTTTTATTTTTTAAATTTTTTTAAAAAATATTCTATTGTATGGGTGTGAAGTGAGGAATATTCAACCTACGGTTACGAAATTTCACATGTAGTTTTGTTGTATTGAGATTAAGAGTTGATTAGATTTTCGTTTAAATCGAACCAAAAATTAAGGGAATTAAAATTATAAAATTTTAAAACTAAAAAAAAACCAAGAAAAATAAAGTTTACTGTAAAATGAATCTATAATAAAGAAGAGATTTATTATTTTTATCGGTGTCAAAACTGGGGGGTTCAAAAAAAATAGAACTATCAATATAAATCCTAATCACTTTGATCGATTTCTACGAAATGTCGCATATTATGCACCCTACACGACCTTATGAAAGTGAATCACTATGAATTGATAGTGACCTAAAAGAGGGGGGTTCAAAATATTTTCAAACAAAAATCGAAGAAAGGTGATATTTCTAATAAAATTGTCTCATAATTAAAAGGAGATATTATTAATTGCTAATGGGCCAAAAATTAAGACGGGAGTAGGGGTTCTTTCGTAAATAATTATAAATTATTTTATTAAATATAAGAGAGAAGACAGGCGTATGTCAATTCGATGGCCACATCAGTTTATTTAATACATTGAGAGATAAAAAATTGATATTTTATTGGAATTTTTTGAATAGGTACTTTTATAAAATTCAGTTCATATTTAATATACTCAAATAAATAAATTAGAAGTTTATTCAGAGAATATTCATTTGTTCATGATTTTAGATTTTAAATGATGCACTTTAAGCAATCTCTTTTATTTCTTCATCAATTTTTGGACCACTTTAAGAAAATATTCAAAGGATGAATAGGTCTTCACATAATAAGTATCTTTTTATGTTGTTCCCTAAGCAAAGTGGATTTTTATTAAAAAATATATTGGTAAAGACTAATTTGCTAAATTTTCTCCTTCTTGTGAAGCTTATCAGAATTTTTAAGTGCCTTTTTTCTCAGAGCAAGGTTCACAAGAAAGAAAAAACTTAGAAAGTGAGCTTTTACACATTATTATTATTTTTTTTTTTATAAAATACTTTAAGATTAGTAGTATTTTTTTGTCTAGAATTGTCTTTTCTTTCAGTTGTATCTATCGCCCTAGTCTACCAAATTAGTTCAATCTTCTATGAGATATCAGGGAAATGAAATTGACAAGTGTATTTAAAGATTTATTTTTATAATATCACATGATTTATAGGGTTATAAGGTGAGGTATATTTAGAAATAAATAACATTGAGAAAGCGTGATACTCAATGCAGATATACTTGAAGAGCTCTCTTAGAACTGTCAATTAAAGGGGATTAAAGTTTTTTGTGGTGTTTCACAATAAAAATAAACCAAAAGTTTGAGAAAACCAATTATATTTCATCTTCATCTTCGGGAGTTTGCTTTAAATTAGATTAGTCAAATTCAGGGGTGTCCAACATTTTGGCTTACACGGGTCACATTTGAAGAAAGAAATTGTCTCGGACCGCGAATAAAATACAATTATAATTCTATTGATATTTGTTATTCAAACAAGATAGTTAATAATGTAGAAAAAATAACTTAATTATTTTTCTTAGATCATAATGAGATTCTAATTTTATTTTTCGTAAATTGTATACTTGAAAATAGCTTCTCGTATATGTAAATACATATCTACACCTACATACTTACAAAAAGTGATTTTGTATTTGTTTATATTTTTTCTTTACAATATAATTAGTATAAAATTCTTAAATTGAAAGTTTTTATGCCGAGGGTAGCAGAATTTTTATATATTGAAGAAGACAATAAAAGAGTGTGTCTTCTGCTGGAATTATTCGACTCACTCTTTTATTGTCTCAACACATAAAATTCGAATAATGAAACAATATTCATTTTTCTTTCAGATCGGTATCCAATTGTTGTTCAGAAGATTCAATCAGAAAGTTTGCAAGTAGAAAATTTTTTTCTAATGAAACTGAAGTCGAAAATAAACCAAAATGATGATTAAATTGAAAGTTTTTGCCGAGAGTAGCAGAATTTTTATATATTGAAGGAGACAATAAAAGAGTGTGTCTTCTGCTGGAATTATAAATTTTATTTATTTATAACCTAACCACATGAAAGATTTTAACCTTTCATTCATAAATTAATTCCTGTGAATCCATTCTAATAGACTGATGAAGAGGGCAAAGCCCTCGAAACTATAGTCTCGTTATAAATAAATAAAATTTATAATTCCAGCAGAAGACACACTCTTTTATTGTCTCCTTCAAAATCATGATTATTTTTTCGGAAATCTTGAAATCTAGTTCCAGAATCAAAATTTAAAATTAGCACTTTTATTTTTCGAAAACTTCACAATAGATTTTCAGATTTCTTATTTTAGAGAAAAAACCTATTTGCCAAATTGTTGTTTTCCAGTATCTACATATAAATCTCAATGTTTTAAGGAATTTTATGACTTTATATTGGGCCGCGGGTTGGAAAGCCCTGGTTTAAATCTCATAGGATATGATGATATGAGGAATAATAATTTATTTTTAAAAATGTCACAGATATAACAATCCCTGACTATACATTATCTATTGACACGTAAGAAAGTGTAAAGATCTAAAAGACAAGTCCTGACAAGTTTTAGTTCAGGAGAGAAATTATCAATTAATTGTGATTGTTCTAGAAAACCCCCAATTCCTTGTCTCCTTGTACTAGAATGATATAACTATAGACTCGGTTAGTGTCGTAGCATATAAATTACTGAAATAATAAATATATTATTTTAGAAAATGAAAATATGAAAAGAAGAAGAATTTTTAAATATTCAAAACTTCATTTTTTTTTTATCTTATATTGAGCTTATAATTTTGCTTTTAATAAATTTTATTCTTGAGATAAGCTTCACGTATTGTACAAATGTATATTCATATTTCGAAAAATGGAATAAATATATATCTACATATAAATCTCAATGTTTAAAGGAAATTTATGATTTTATGTTGGGCCACACTCAATGCAGTGCTAAGCCGCATGCGGCCTGTGGGCCATGGGTTGGACAGTCCTGGTCTAATTAATATAAAAAATAGCCTGTAATATACTGACTTTTTCAAATTTTATTTGTATTTTAATTTTACTGTGAGACACCACTAATAGCTTTAATCGTTTTTAATCGAAAAAACGTTTCACTAAAAATCAACACCGCATTTCATTAGCTTAATGAATCGAAAACTGTGATAGAGTTCGAGATTTTCCTGTGATGGTTTTCATATTAAACCTGCTGATCAAACTTATTAATTTTAGGTAAATACAGAATTTTAATTTCTAAGCTTTGGCTGCGATTATTGCATTCTCGATGGGCCAGGGAATAAGTGAGCTAAATATTGAATATCTCTTATTAGTTTTATTGCTCGTCTCTGAAAAGCATCCAGAGTAGCTAGAGAATGCTTGGATACCCCACTCCACAGATGATAACCATATTTGAGACATAAACACTCGGATAGCATAGCAAGTAATACGTTTATATTTCGAGGTCCTATATTCCTCTTTCGGCAATATTCTGAAAAAACAATTTTTTTGGAATAAATTCCTGTTTACTAAAATCAGCATTTGGTGGTTTTTCTTCCCTTTTCCGAAGTCCGTAACGAGCCTGATGCATGTAGTTTTTCACGAAAACTGCTTGCCGGGCGAGCCGAATACGCTCAAAAATGTTCAAATTTTTTTTAGCTCACTGTGTTGAAAAATGTCTGGAACGGGGTGAAAAAACATTTTCCCTCGTCTGTGTTCCCATCATAACCTAAGAATGAAAAATCGAAGAAAATTTGTTCTTGTGCTAATATATATGTATTTTCAATGCGAAGAACTTATTAGATTTTAGTCTTTCTAGCTTTAGAACTTCTGTAATATTAAAACTTGAGCAAGATGCGAGGTAGGTTTCACAAAAACAGAAATAACACAAAATTGAGTTTTGAATTTGTGAAACCTACTTCGCATCTTGCTCAAGTTTTATTACTATATTAAAATGTTTCACCTAGAACCAAAACCTAACTCCTTAAAAGTTATTAGAACTTCTGGTTCAAAAATGTAGAAAATATCATTATTTTAATGATTTTATTGAGATTTTAAGGCGATATTTTTACCTACTAGTATAATATAGGCATAAATTAACAATTTATTTTATATTGAAATTTATTATTAATTAGATACTCATAAGCTTTCATTTTTTGTTTTTTCTTTAATAAATATGCGAGTGCTCGATTCTTTCATTATAATAGAATCTGATCCAGGATGTCCAAAAAGGAAACGGATAGAATGATCTTTCTTTCTTTAGAGCTAAGCCGTTGTAAGGATGCCAAATACAAGTCCAGACCTGTTTCACACTATCAGAGATTAATTTCTTAATTTCTCTTATTCTAAAAACAGCCCTTTGACTCACAGTGAGAAAATATTAAATCGAAATTATATCAGATTTAAATATTTATCATTTAAAATTATTAATTCACCGAAACTGCAAATAGCTTACCGACTCTTGAAAAAGTTTCACTTTTACTCAAATTATATTTTTCAAAAAAGAACTTTAGGCATTGTACATTTTTAATGAGATGAGAATGCAGATGAATCTTCTCTTTTGATCCCCAACTCAACCATCAAAGCAACCCATCTGCATTATTTTGCTTGTTCTAATTACAGGCGTCTTGTGCTCCTGAAATGGTAAAGGTGTTCAATGAAATAGGGTCTGTTGAAATGAGCGGGTAAATAAAAAGGTAAAAAAGCCAATAAATGGCATGGTTAAAGGGAATCCATTGAACTTGACGCTCTGCAGTTTGATTTCTGATCCATTCCGACATGGAGGCCTCAACTTCTTCACCCTTGTTATTCTTTCTCGAGGCGCATTTATATTTTATGCTTATTCTTTTTCTGACATTCATATTATATTTTACCTCAATAAGAAAATATACTTTGAAAACCTGAAAATCGTTCCTGTCTGGATTTTTATATTCAAATAAAAAAAAAAAAATAATAATAAAATAAAAACAGATTTCCAGCAGAAGACACGTAGAAATGAAGGCGATAATATAATTTCCCAAGTATAATATCATGTCAGGTGTATATTTTTAAAGAAAGAAAAATATTCACGTATCTATATAATTTTATATAATTTGTACATCTTTTATATTTTATGGATGTAGCAAATTCGTTTGTGCGTTTTTCATCTTGTGTTTTATCATTTATTCACTTTGATCAAGGTTTTCAGCAGGTCCATGATAAAATTATAAAATGAAGCCTTCGCTTTCTACCTACATTATATAAATCCCTCTTTAAACTATATAGATGAATGGAAATTAGAGGTTAATAGGCTCTTAGTGGAACGCCCATTTATTAGATTTCAAGCCCTTCAAATAAACATTAGCGGCGTAACACGAGGAACTCGCTGCCTACTTCTTAATGATTAATTATTGGAAAATTACAATAAATAATTGACCTAATTGCGTTTGGAATATTTTAAATTGGTTAATAAATATATTATATTATTTAAAATCATTTGCTCTTTCGAATGAAAATACAATCCAAGTAGACGAAGTGAAAAGGACGAAGGCCGATAACAATTCAATTAAATAAAATTAATCCTTCTCAAATAAGCTTAACACGACTCGCGGAACCCAATGTTTTCCAACAAAATGAGATAAAGTCAATTAAAAAGGGAAAGAGATGCAACTTTGTGGAATAGTGATCTATCGGATTTGTTTGAAAATATTCCCGCTTGATGATTGGTATTATTTCTGATCCGCATATATGAACAATGTCTCCTTCATGCCTTTTTTGGAGTAGCCCATTATCTTATCTGAGCATTGCGTTGATAGTACCATATCTTTAAAATAGGAAAGGGCGCAGAAGCCTTTCCGATGGGCCAGCGAGTAGGGACTTCAATCCCACAAAGTGGGATCCCGCGGGATCCGCACGCGAATGCGCAAAGTCGTGAACTCGTCGAAGAATGGCCCAAAATTCAGTCAAATCAAAGAATTAATTGACAGTTTGTAGCCCTTTAAATTGGTCGAAATATTGTGTAGAAGAGAGTCACAATCGATGCTATTTGTTTTTTTAAGATCTTTTTTCCAAAAAAGAGGAGTGACTTAATTATTTAAAATACTTTTATAATTATTTTCAAATTTGATGTTAAATTATTTATACTATAAATATGGAGATTGAAAATGACTCTTTGGTTATCCAAATCCTACTTCATACAAATTAATGTGATACTTATTGCGATTTATTTTATAGTAACTATTAAAATTTATTATAATTATCTCTAGTGGGCGGAGATTTTAGACTAGATAGGAGAATATTAGATATATAAAAATATAATAAGTTAATTCACAAGCACTCAAAGTTATTACGCATTTAAAAAGTTAACAAATTCTTAGTCATTACACAATACTATGTGATGATTGTGTAGTTAACTAATAAGAAATCAATAATTGTGTTAACTCAGAGCTTGTTAAAACCTCGTATATCCGGCCCTCATTTATCCGGATCGGATTTATAGACATTTTTATTTTAATAGATAAAATTTTTTAACTCTGATAGCAAGAATGTATTTATAATTTCACCAAAAAATTTTTATCAACGTATGTAAGTATTTTTTAAACAATTCTATGTAATTTTGATATAAACATGTTTTTTTATCGTAATGAATTCAAATTCACTTATTTGAGGATTTTTTTGTTTTTATTACCCATATATCCGGATTATCCGGATTTTCGATTATCCGGTTTGCCTTTGGTCCCAGTTAGTCCGGATAAACGAGGTTTTACTGTATTTCCAATTGTAGATTTTTGTACTTTTTATTAAACTTGGCTTGATTATTGACAAAATAAACGCTTTATTTATTGAACCTCTTAACATGTAAAATACCCAGGCGGGATCCCGCTGGATTAGCACCAATCCCGCAATAATCCCGAGGGATTGAAAACACTGCGGGATTGCAATCCCTACGAAAGAGTCAAGAATTTCGGTGAGTGTTGGGCTGTTTTTTAGTATTGTTTCAGATTTGAACTTAATTACAATTAAAAATAATATAATTATATATGAAGGTTATTTCGTTGACCCATTTAAATAAACCACGAAGAACGAAGAACAGGCCTTCGAATCGTCCGGTTTTTAAGACAATGAAAGTGATCTTCTAATAAATGATTTAATTCGGAATTTGTGGTTTTCATTATCCTTAGGCTGCCTTTGCATCAATTCAATAATGAGTTCTACTAGTCCATCGCCAATAGAAAAATACATCTAATTAATTAACTTTGCTAATTTTAATATATAATATGTAAATCATATTTGGTGCCTTCGGCAATGGTGTAAATTTCAAGTTGGTGGTTTGAATATTGAAATAAGTAATTTATTATTAATTCGTCAATGAGAGATAAATGTTCTATGATTGTAACATAGATTGAGAGGATTAATGACTATTTATAATCAAAGAATATGCATTCAATTCTACATGCATTTTAGGTAATTGGAATAATTATAATTAAATTAATGTAGATATATTTTATACTAATAAAACTACTTAAATTTTAGAATCGTCTCATATTCTGTTTAATCATCACAATAATATTTGTAATTAACAATTAATAGGTTTTAAAATTAAAAAATAAATAAATATAATAATTGTTCATTTAATTATTTTTTCACATATTGAATATTATTAATATTTTTTAATACTATTTATATTTTTTTAATATTATCAATGATTACATTTAGGAAATCGGTGTTGGTTTATAGTGACACATATTAAGCACAGGAGTTTAATAAAAGGTTATAGTGGCGTTTCACAAGTAAAACTTTTAGGTACTTGTGAAAAACCACTATAACCTTTTTTTAATTTCTCTTATTAATGATTGTTTTATTTGTTATTTCAGAAAGGTTTATCCTGAAATGCATTTTGAATTATATATTATATATCGTTTATAGGAATGTCAATTAATAAAGTAAACGTTGTGTACAAACTCAATATATTTCGGATTATTAGTCCATCATCAGGAGTTTACAGGTGAAAAACTTCATTCACTGTGAAACTACACACCCTTTACTTTATTAATTCATATCATGTTTCACCTAAAACCTACACCACTTTCTCTAAGTAAAAATATAGGAATATCGTTTGTTATTTTAGAATATAATTCTACAATTCTGTTTCATACTAGAATAGAAATTGCATTTTTTGCTTGTTCCTAATCTAAAGTGGAGAATTTCTAATGGTCCGAGTATAAGTATATTAACAAAATAAGCCAAGAGACACACAATTTGACAAAAATGAAAATGTTTGTTCCACAACAATATTTCTCATTCTAATAAAGTAAAAAGGCCGGAATGCAGGGGATATTACTTGTAATTAATTTAATTGCTATTTTTAATAGTGGAATAAAGAATTTGTATATTGTTCATTTCATTTTCTCTATATTTGTACAGGATATTTGTTTAACTGTTTAAATTCCTCTTATTTAGACCTTGGGATAATTACTCTAATGCCTCCGTCTAACCCCCTAACCCCCAAACCCCTGTTACCCCTCTCCCTGTCTATTCAAACTTTCTAATTAGTGGTAATTTTAATTTCTCTGATTAACTTGCTTTAAATAGAACGCGCCTTCTCAAATTAAATGGAAATGCATGGCATCGTGAATCTAGGCTGTTATTCCACGATAAGACGGGCATTTGTCTTTCGCCTTCGAGTTCGAAACAATCGACTCTTCTGGTCAGTATGGCTTTGGGCTTAAGAAATAAACAAGAACAATTTCCGCTTATGCTATTATTAAATACATGCTCTAGCCCTTACTTCCCTTAGTTTACCCCGTGAGTAGGAGTACTAAAATAATTCACACAAAATTTAATAAGGTAACATTTTTACGTTATCAAGAATTGTAATGAAAAAATTGGGTTTTTGCTTCGTCTTTTCAAAATATTTCAAAAACGACTGAAACTATTTTGATAAAAAAAAATTGAGCGAAACCATGGCGTTTTGGTCTATAAAAAAGCTCAAATAACTGAATATCGAAAAAATTATGTTTTACGAGATATTATTTATTTTGTCAAAATGTCTGTTAGTACGTTAGGTACGTTACCAAATTTTGTAATCAGTTTTCTGCATTGAAAATAAAAAAGTTTTAGCATTAGAATGAGCTTTCTCCGACTGTCAAGACACTTGATAAATACACTAATTTTTCGGCATCGATTCCTTCCACCTAGAAGTTACAAAATGAAATTAATTTTTTCATCTCTGAGATACAAGCTCTCAAAGGGTCAGGACCCAGACTGGCCATCGGAATACTTCCACATTATATTCTATAAATGTGAAAGTAAAAATACTTTCTTTTTCAATTATAATTCAACCCTTCCCGAAATATTTACCCGATTAAAATTTTAATGCGAATTTTACTATAATTTGGGGGAAAAGAAATACATATAATTTGTAAATTTATAAACTTTGTATTTTATTTAGCTTATGAGCTGTATCACTCTGACACACAATCATAATAGGGCTCTGTTTTTCTTTCCTATGTCATAATAAACAGCTGCAGACTTTATTTTCACTCCGATGTTAAACATAATATTAATGAGAGTATGCTTGCTGTTCCACTTTGAAACGCGTATGCATTTAGTTAAGTACTTCTTCTTCGAACATATTGTATCAAACCATTTACATCATATATATTGGAAATTCGAATTGTTGGGTTCATAAAATAAAGCTATGGTGTAAACCAGGCCTCGGTAATCTATGACCCATTGGTTACCAAGTGACCCACTTGAGTTCCGCAAAAAAATCGCCTGTAATCTTCCAGAATTTAGCAATAATTGTCTTAGCATTTAATTATATCTTGATTTACATAAAAATATCATTACTGGAAAACAAACAAAATTTTTAAAGAGTTTTATTATCAGCCACAATTACTCCTAGTAGCATAAAGTCCGAAACTACCTATATAGTTACCATATAGTTTCGAACTTTGTGTTACTAGGGACACGCTACTTCTATCTGCTGGCTTTTTCAGCTCTTAGAAGGCTTCAGCTCTTAGCATTAGAAGAATCGTAAAATCGTTTAAAGACGGCGAATTTGTAAAAAAACGCATTCATAAATGTCCCAATCAATTATTAAATGACTTCGCAAATGAAAAATAAATATTTGAAAAAATTAAAGAAATGCCATTGTCAGCCAGGACAGTTGAGCGTTGCATTGAAGATAAATGTCCACAAATATTCCCGCACTGGTCAAAACCTATTTGTATTTTTACACGTCATTAGCATTGCACTCAATGAAAATACAGATTTAAATAGTACGGCTAGGCTGTCAATTATTATTAGAATCTCTTATTAATATAATTATTATTATAAAAATTTTCTGATCTAAAATAATAAAAATAAATATATATACTTTTGTAGGTTTTGTTTATGCAAAACAATTCTTCGTTATAACTCATATATAGTTTATTACATATTGTAATTATTTTCTCAATAGAATTTATCTTAGGAATGTTTTAAAATAAAAAATACCCAATGACCCGAAACGTCTTTTTAAGTGTCACGTTTTGGTTGAGTTTGACCCGCAGTCCAAAAATGTTGCCGACCACTGGTGTAAACTAAACCTTTGGATAAGCTGCGGGGAAACAAACGTCGAACGTCGGGCAGTGAATTTCTTGAATTTAAATCCTATATTCTTTTCTAGGCCTTATTCTTTTCTATTTTTGACTGGTCTTGTTCCGGTGATTGATGTTATTCTCTTTCAATTTCAAAAGTGTTTTAATTCTGGGAAGATAAATTGAAAAATGACCAAAATCTTTTCGAACAAAGAGTCTAGATGACATTCAAAGAAAAGATGATTAAGTTTTTATTTGGGGTTGTTTTTGCACAAACTGAATAGGTCGGAGCCAATAGAATTCAGATGCTCCCTTCGCTTCCCTTAAACCCACCCTCTTCCACCCACGCTAACCCATAATGAAGACTAACTCGGCATCCAATTTGAAAGCAACATTTTATTTCGATAAAAACTCATGAACTTTTACCATCGTAAGTTAGATGAAATATAATAACCACTTTTGCAGTTTTATCTGCTAGTTTCCTCCCTCAGGATTATATTATGACCAGAGATGGAAATGTGAAATTGGCCACCCTCAGCTAGATTTGGCCGTTTAATCATGGCCAAGGAAATTAGATTCATCATTTTACTGGAAAAGTGCCTTAAAGCTATAATGAGAAGTGGCCATTAAACAATCAATAAATTTAATACACTCACAACATTCTCATTTATTAGCTAATTCCAAACTGGTTTATAATCTATAGTTGTAAACATTGTTCAATTTAATAGAGTTTACCATAGTAAAAAGTTTCAATTGAGATATATTTCTCATTTAAGATATAATTAAATGCTTAATCGGCGTGTAATTACATTCAAAATTATATAGTTTTAATACTACAATTATAAATACATTATTGATTGTGTTCTTCTGAAAATTCTATGGCTAAGATCCTGATGAAAGAATATCAAGCCCAACTTTTAGGAAATGGCTTCGATTTTCGAGGCCACGATACGGAAGTAGCCATTGTCACGTATTTGAAAGAAAGAAAGTTTTAGCAATGCGGCTTTGAATAACGAATTGAATTGCGAATTCACTTGACCGGAGCTACTTAGACCATGGTCAGCGAAATTGTTTCAGAGGGATGTTCATAATTTTATTATTTTTATTAAAGTAATTAAAAATACTTGTTAAAAGATTTTTAAAACATCTATATAATATTCAAATTAGTTTTTATTAGAGCAGGGGTGTTCAACCTTTTGGCTTACACGAGCCACATTTGAAGGAAAAAATTGTCCCGGGGCGAAGATAAAATATACTAATTCTACCGATTTTGTTGATCAAAAAAGATAATTGATAATATTAAAAAAAAAAACACATTGATTGTTAAAATAAATACAAATCTTTTATACAACAATCTTTAAACGTTTAATCGAACCCTAAAATTTCAGGAGAATTTTTCTCTTTCTCAATGGAAAATTTTCAACTAAAACCAGCTAATAAATATGTGTTTATTAATTGAAATGTTATTAATTCATCGGTCCATTTTATACCATGATTATATATTTTTACTCTTCAATCAAATACAAAAAAAAATCCAGAAAAATATTAGTCATGCAAAAGTGTATATATAATCAGGAAACATTTTCAGATAAAAAACTAAAATTTGGTCCATTGTAATGCAAAATACATAGTTGCATACCATTTTCAGCTCATTAACTAAAACGTCTCAAAATTGGCATTTTATACTTTCGTAAAACGTTTTCAGGTAAAAAGCTAAAATTTGGTGTATTGTAAGATATTTTCGTACCAATTTTCAGCTCATTAATTAAAACCTTACAAGATTGGCATTTTGTACTCTCAGGAATCGTTTTTAGGTAAAAAGTTAAAATTTGCTGCATTGTAAGATATTTGAGTACCAATTTTCAGCTCAATAACTACAACCTTTCAAGATTGGCATTTTGTACTCGTAGGAAAAATTTTCAGGTAAAAGCAAATGAAAATAATATGTATCTTATAAATCGATATTTATTTTTTACGTAAATGATATTTTTTCATCAGAGAAAATAAATAATTCGAAATATTCGAAAAAACATTTTCTTGCAAACTAATCCGCCAACACGTCTCAACTTGTCCATGCGTGTCTTGACTCGTTTGAAATATCTCGAGTTTTCATAATTAAAAAAATTATTAAATATTTGTAATTGGAAATAAGCAAAACGGGCAATTCTAGAGCAATTGAGTAAAATACTATCTAATACGGGCCTGGTCACCCTGAATTGAACCGTATGCCGATTTACGACTTAAAAATTTCTGAGAGCCGCGCATAATAAATTAGAATAATTATAATTTTTTCAATATTTTTTTTTTTTGAAATCTGCTTTAATAACGAAGTACCTGGCCACCGAGCGATGATCGGTAACTTTTTGCTTCAGTTAAATGGTATATATTAATCCCCGAAACCCTCCTCGCCTCCTGACCCCCACCCCTGCACCCCCCAGCCCTCCACCCCACATCCACCCCCAACTACACCCCCAGCCAACTCCAATCCCGCCCCACCCCCGAAACCACTTCCCTCGCCCCCCACCCACGAATTTCATTCAAATCGTTAGAGCTGTTTTCGAGAACCCGACCCGATATATATATATGTATATATATATATATATATATACAATTTTTGCTCGTTTAATAAGAGTAGATTTGGTACTTATCAATTTTTATTGTAAGTTATTAATATTAATTTGAATGTAGTGATACATTGAAAGTGTTCAATCCGTGTAAATGTGAAAAAAACAATACTACAACCAGATATGAAATGAAAACACACATTGAACCAACAACAAAATATATTTGTATGGTAAAATAATCAAAATTATTAGTTAAGTAGCATAAACCAAAAATTATTTCAAATTTTATTTTAAAATAACAAACAAATTTGAATGGCTTTTTCTTTTTTTCTGTCTGATATTTGCGTTTCTTTTCACTTACTTAATTTTCCTAAAACTATATCAATAGTTGAAATTTACTATGATTATTTAATATGTTATTCTTAATGTAACTATAGAGAACCTTAATTCTTTTAATTACTTTAATGCAATTTAAAATATATTTTAAAATACCCGATAAAAAACAATTTGTCAAATATGACCACGGGCCGCAAATAAGTCCATCGAGGCGCACATGATGTATTAGAGTGACAGATGAACACCTGGTGATTGTTAAATTAAAAATATAACTTGTGTCTTGCTTAAAGATATTTTCTATTGATATTCAAAGTTAGATACAAATTTAAATGGACTTAAGGATAATTGCTATTTACTCAATGGTATATCTAGATATTTGTCTATAGGGGGAGGGGGAATTTGATATGAATGCAGATTCCCCCCTCTATAAAATTTACAAGCCACCCTACCACCCGGGAGCCAGTTGATTATACATAATACATATAATAATCATGTTTCTAAATTTTTGTGAAAAAATTTCGAAAAAAAAATCATGAATAATATTTTATCTGTGCCCATGAGATGTCCGAAAATTATTCCATTCTATATGGAAAGGAATCCATCTACATAGGATATTTTCTGAATTCCAATTTGGCCGCTTTTAAATGAGTCGCTTCAGCTGAAGCTGCTGCTGGAAATATCTTTTCAAAAATCCTCATATAAAAAAGCAGAAATAAAATTATAGGGAATATCCTAGACAGCGAAATGCATTCTCTTCCAGCCTTCCAATATTAAATATCACTTATGATTTTATTTCTATTATCCGGCAAATAGAAAATCGGTGATTATATTAGTAGTAATGGAAATCTTGTTTTACTAGAAAAATGAAATTTTTAAAGTTCTTAACCTTTCAAGTTGTCCTGAGTCCAGCAATTTTGAATTCATAGGTTTTGGTTAATTTGTAAGAAAACTAACTGCGACGCCCACCTTCGGGCAAAATTTGCGTGTACACCATGAAAACAAACACACAGACAGTAATTTTGTTGTAGCTGTTTTCTTTTATAACTTTGCTTAAAAGGTGTACATCCAAAAATTTGGGGTGATTTTTAGCAATGTACAGGCAAAACCTTAATTTGATATAAATATATTTAATTTAATAAAAATTATTGTTTTTTGTGAGATATTAATTTTTTATTTTGAAAAAAAAATTAATTTAAGATATTTTGTTTTTCCAAGACTAGCAGAGTTGTTAAATCACAAAGAAAAATCAATGAGATTGTTCAAATAAATAAAAAATACATATATCGCCTCACCCCCTGAACTCTCTTTTCCCCTTCTTTGATCACACTTCACCCCACCAGCCTCTTCCCGCCCCTCAAGACCCCCAGCATCCGATCAGCCTTCACCCCACCAAATCTATCCCCGCCCCCTGAATAATCTCGCCTCTTTCACCTCCGATCACTCTCCACGCCACCAACCCCCTCCTCGCTTTCTTAGTAGTTTCATTTAAAAATATATGTTTGTATAGTCTAAAGTCTTTTTGAAAGCAAAGAAGCTATTATGAATTAATTATTGAGAGTTGAAGCGTTTATTTTGAGAATGGATTCGAAAGATCTAATATCAGTATAATCTCAAGAACTTAATCAGGCAGGTGCTGGCCAAGAACTTCATTAAATCAAAACTTTATTTTTTATTTAACTTATTTTTATCCCTTTGCTGTGTGTTGTATATTAATTGACGACTTTGGTCTTTAAATTAATTCTTATTGTTTTTCGAGTGACAATAATCAGAGAAATGGAAGGAAGGAAGAACGAAGCCGAGCAATAAATATGCTCGAAGGAACCCTTGGAATTTCAATTAAATTTATGTCGTAATTAAATAGAGAAGCATAAAATCATTTTCATTAAATAGGCAATTAATTTGGAAAAAATATTAAATGTTTCTAATAAAGAGAAAATTATTATTTTGCTTTCTCCTGGGTTGAATTGTGCTATTAAAATTCATTAACTTTTTAAAAATATTTAGTAAATTTACCAACACGCATGTGCAATTAGCTGTATCGTTTTGAACTACCCTAGATGACATTTTTAAATAATACATTTTTTTTATAATTTAAAGATTTAAAGAAATGTTTATTTAAAAAAATAAGCAGGCCAAGTACGAATCGTGTTCGCATATCATCTTATATTATTAAATGAGCAATTCTTGTATATATATACGAGCCCCGCCCCATCTCAATTGGCCCACCAATATTTTTTCTTTTTAAATGAAATTATGCTAATTCACGGTAAATTTAATTTAAATATTTATTTTTTATTATCATTTGGAACAACATTTTAAACAATTTAAAACATTTTATTGTAACATTTAACTTAAAATTATTTTTTAATTGTTAAAAACATATTTTTATATAAAAAATAGTTCTTTGCTTTTCACGATTGTTTTTTTTTTTTTTTTAAGAATCTTTGAATATGTGAAATAATAAAGTAGGCTTTGCCTTTTTCCAACAAAAAGAAAGTTTGTTTTGTTTATTATTACTAAAAATGACTCGTGGAAAGGTTGTTGATGAAAAAATTCGCTCATCTATTATCAATTTATCTAAAAAGGGAAAATCAAACGCGGAAATTGTCGATCTAGTTAATTTATCAAAGTTTACTGTCAGAAATATTATTCGAGTTTATAAAACAACGGGGTACAATAGCTACAAAACCTCGGTATGCGTCGAAATCCAAAATATCAGATGCTGATAGACGGGAATTGAAGAAGATTATTAGAAAAAACAGGCGTTCGAACTATGGTGAATTATCTGTTCTTTGGAGCGCATCGCGGTGGGGCGAAGTGTTTCAAGATCCACGTGCCATAGAGAAGCCCTTAAGTTAGGTTTTAAAACTTTCAAGGTAATTTTATTGCAACTTATTCGAAATTTTTTTTTTTGTAATTTTACTAATTTTTTTAGTCTAAAGAAAAGCCACTCTTGACATTAAAACGAAAGAAAACCGGCTTAAATGGGCTAAAAGTCATATTAATTGGACGAGTGATGAATGGAATACTGTCCATTGGAGTGATGAGTCTCGTTTTGAAGTTTGTGTTGGGGATAATCGAAGCAGAGTTATTCGTCAGAAAAATGAAGCTTTCAATTCAGATTGTTTAAAAAAGAAAGTAAAATTTCCTGCTTCAGTTATGGTATGGGGTTCAATATCTGGTAGAGGTGTTGGAAAACTTCCCTTCATTGATGGAATTGTAAACACCAATAAATATTTAGAGATTTAAAAAAAATCGTTACTTCCAACAATGGCAGATGCATTTCAGAATAATAATAATTTTGTGTTCCAACAAGACGGGGGGGGGGCTGCCACACATCAAGAAAATCTTTAAATGGCTTTCTGATCATAATGTTCCACTTTTGGAGGGGAGGGTGAGCACAGTCCCGACTTGTCACCAATAGAAACTCTTTGGCACACAATGAAAAAGCTATTACGAATACAACCAGCTAAAACGTAGTCGAATTAAAAGACAAACTTCAAAATATTTAGGATACTTTCACTCAAGATGAGTGTCAAAACTTAATAAGTACGTTGCCCAAAAGAATTCAAGTCGTAATTAAAAATAAAGGCGACGTCACACAGTGGTAAAGGTTTTGGATTTTGTATGTTTTCCTTGTTTTTAACAATTAAAAAATAATTTTAAGTTAAATGTTACAATAAAATGCTTTAAATTGTTTAAAATATTGTTCCAAATGATAAAGAAAATAAATATTTAAATTAAATTTACCGTGAATTAGCATAATTTTATTTAAAAAGAAAAAATATTGGTGGGTCAATTGAGATGGGACCGGGCTCGTATATATATCCAATCGGGTTCTCAAAAACGGCTCTAACGATTTCGCTAAAAATTGGTGTACTTATCAAGTATCATGAGTTATTAGTTGTGTCAAATTTTAATCCGATTGAAATAAAGGAAGGGGGTGTAAATTAGTCATGTTTCAAAATAAATATTTTAATCGTTCATATCTCGTCTTCAGTAAGTCACAGAGCCTTGAAATTTGAAACTTAAGCTATCTAGAGGCTACAAGAAGTACCACAAAATTTTGTCTAAAATAGAAGTACCGGAAGTTGATGTTTATGTACGTAAGAATGTAGCCCCTTCCCCCTCTACATTTTGCAACCATAAATCTCAGAGCTGCGAAATTCATTTCTAATCATTCATATATCGTCTTCGGTAAGTCCAAGAGCCGTGAAATTTGAAACTTAAGTTATTTAGAGGCAAAAAGTTACCAAGCATCGCTCGGTGCTCCAGGCACTGAATATTATATAAAGAGAAATCATTGAGGTTGTCCTCTGCATGATGCCAATAAATATAAACATAAACATACATGTATATAAAATATAAATAAATAAATAATAAATATATATATATATGTATATAATTTATTTGTTTTTGAATATAGTTTCGAAGGTTTGATATTTGACCTCATCAGTTTTTTTAATTAGAAATATTTTATCTGTTATTTCTTATGGGTTCAAATACCCAATTAGATGGAATTAAATTTGCTTTGTCCTAATAGTAAACGAATCATTTGTTATGTGAACACTTTGTTTTTACAACAAAGCAAATTTAATTCCATCCCATCGAGTATTTGAACCCATGGGAAATAACATATTAAATATTTCTAATTAAAAAGACTAATGTTCAAGGTTAAACCTTTGAAACTATAGTCTCTAATATATATATATATATATATATATATATATATATATATATATAATGATATATAATGATATGTTTATATGCATCAAGCAGAGGACAACCTCAGTGAATTTTCAGGGAATAGATCTTAGTTAAATACACTCCCATTCCTGTTTGATAAGCAGAAACTAATTTACAATCGTTCATCAATGTTTTTAGTTCCAAAGCAAAATTTTCTTGATTGAACGTCAACGGTTTATTAACTGATTTCCCTATTCTCCCAATGGGAATTGGGAAGGCGAGACACCGCAACCGCACCATCGATGCACCCCTGCCAAATCATCTCTCTTTGACATCACAGTTAACGGTGAATTTAAACACGAATTAACTTTCCTCGACCAATACTACTGTAGGTACGGATTCACTTTATCTAGAGACGTGGTTCTTAACCTAGGAGTAATTACATCGTGGGGTTATAATAGCTATTTGAAGGGGGGTAATCAGTCTAATTAATATATGTAATAACGCAGAAAAATTTGCTAGTTCTCAAAGTATATTTATTTTTATTGTCATAGGTTTAATTAATTTACTTATTTAAATAGTAATTATACAAAGTTCTAGAAATCGAAACTGAAAGATCATTGGAATTTTTACTAGAAAAATCCCCTTTTCATCAATGTCCCTTTTAAGAGAGGGTTCAAAAAGTAATTTTTTTTGAGATACTCAAACGAAAGTAGGTATATATTTTAAACTCTTTATTAAATATACTATATTTAAAATGAGTTGAGAAATCCCCACTGCTACACAAAAACACCCATGCCATTTATTCAAGTAACTAAATCGCTGGAATTTGGCATATATAGTATATTCCCATTCATGTGATATAATTTTATTCTGCTGGTAAATAATATGTGTATGATTATAATCTTATAATATTCTCTGTAATGATATTATTTCAACTCTTTAGATTTGTACTAACTGTTGTTCTTCATACCCATTCCAGGTGCTGAAAAAGGCTTAAAAAATGGTGAACAGCTTAGGATCCTCTGTACACCTTTGTCGAGCAATATAATTTATTTTGTTCCAAATCAAATCAATCACTCAATAACATCATGTCCCTGTCCTCAAATGCCTCCAAATTCAATATGTATTAAATAGGGCACCAGTATTTTGAAAACAATTATAATTCAAATTAGAAAAATAAAATGGGTTTTGTGGAAGCCAGAACGAAATTAAACTTAAGCTGGATATTTCTCCATGATGTAATGGTAGATTAACTTTACCACATTACTTGAAGCTGGGGTGGTTTTTATTTTGATTTTTTTCAAAAAAAAATCTCTACCATTTGTTTTTTTAATCAGTTACTCCTGCTGAAGACATGGAGATATGCGGCATAGAAATGTTCAGAACTGTGTACACAGAAGAACATTCTAGGGACTCAAAAAGAATCGGCGAAGGCCGATAAGTTGGAAAAGTTTTATTAAATACTCCGTAGGCGAAGAAAGTTTGAGGGCATGCTAAAAAAGATGTTGTGAAACCGACCTGAGGGCTACTTCAAAAGAAAGAAAGAAACGGAAAGAGAGTGCTACTTTGCCTATCGGGATTTTGTTTCAGATAAAGCAGCAAATGGACTGTTCAACGAAGTATTTATTAAAAAAAAGGTGGCAGGAAGAGAAGTTGTTGGCCAGCTAGGTGACTTCAAATGTCGTATCACCAATTAATTGAGCTCACTGCTGAATTGCATCCAGGCAAGCTTACAACCCTGGAGTCGCTCCCTTCTAGCCACTATATTTAGTAATCCTCAGGATATGGAGAGCCTGCTGTTCCAATCCAATATCGATCTACTTAGATAAACCGAGATAGATATTCGATTTATTATGTTTTTTACACCAAATGATAGTAAATATTCATAGAGAGAAAGAAATTAGAAACAACGGAAAGTAGAAAATCATAAAATAAACATTAAAATGAAATAATTTTTTTAAATTAAATTTCTAATTATCAAAACACAAGAAAAGAAATCGTCTCGAAATTCAAACATTCATGTTGAATATTTTTTAAGGGGTAGGTAGCTACTTAAAAAGTATTCACTATTCAATTATTTGGACCCAGTTGTTAATCAGGGTTCTATGAAAGTATTCAGAAGGCCAAATGCTAAATATCCACTGAATGAACTTTTGAAGGGAAGTAAAATCAAGTGGGACGGAAATAGTCAAAAGTATGTTAAATCCACAATTAACCAAGGTAAAATGGGGTTTAATTCAAAAGAAAAATTATTATGCTTCTCCTCAATCAGCTTAGTTCATAGATATGTAAGTACGATATATATACAAATATTTTATATAACAATTTAGAAAAGTTTATTAAAAATCCAAACGTTTTAAGGATAAATTTTCTCTTTATCAATGGAATTTTGAAAATATGAAAAAGAGTTGCTTTAAAAATGATTGATAAAGCAACTATAAATAAATATTATTTAAATAATTTTGAAAATAGACAATGATACCGATTGTTTTGGAGATTAATTTTTTTTGATTAAAGATTAATTTTAGAAATGATCGAAAAATTCATTTACAAAAAGTCAGATAGGTATATTATACTGTTTTTATATTATTTATCCAAAAAATTAAAGAAAAAATAATTTTTAGTAAATATTTATATTTTTTATTTTTATTCAAGAAGATTTCATCTCTAAGACAATGGCTAGGAATCTTTATTTTCAAAATACCTTTTATAACTTCGAAAATATAATTTGGTTGTAATTAAAAATTTGCAGTATAAACCTATATAATATAAATACCTATATAGAAACAATTTTTATTGATTATTTATTGGATATAAATAAATACAAATCTTTTATACACCAATCTAGAAAAAAACTCAAATATTTAAAATATGTTATAAAAAAAAAAAACTCAAATATTTAATATATAAATATACTTAAATAAAAAAAATCTCAAATATTTATAATATAAATATATAAAAAAAAAATACTTTTTTCTAAAAATCTTTGATAAAAACTAGAAAAACAGTTTATATCTGTGGAGGAAGGCAGTCCTGAAATAAATAAGAACCTATTTCCAATAAAAGAGTATTTATTGAAAATGTTTTCCTTTTATAATATTTTTTAAGATATATATATATCTATATGTAAATGTTTAATTAAATGTACATGTTTTTTGCATCAATTAGAGAACAATCTCATTGATTTCTCTTTATGAATCAACAATTCTGCTACTCTCTGAAAAACAAAATCTTTTCAATTATACTTATGTTCCTTTTGAAACGTGCTAAATTGTCTAATTTTGAGTTATACTAAGCGAGTAACGAATTGAACCCTTGCATGTTGGTTTAATCAAAAGAATGTATGTTCGTATCATATATCGTGATGGTTCATTTATCGTTCAATTAATTTGGTTAATCGGTTGAAGTTTTTTTCGCGCCGCAGGCTTAATTGGTCCATTAAATGGCCGCTTCTTCTCTCTTATGAAAACCGATCTGTTGGATTTTTTCAATAAGTTAAGTGCTACCTAACTGGTTCCCCCCTATAAATCAATAGAAATAAAATCAACCCATAGCACTTTTAGAGATTTATGGTAACATATTCAATTAAAATAATTAAATTGCTTAGTACAATACTTTTGGCATAAAACCATATTGGAGATCAATAATTTATTTTGACATATAAACAAGCATATGTTTGTAAATTATTGATACGATTTTAATTTATTATATGGTAGTATCTAGATTTTTTACACTGAGGAGAGAAGCCTCTCTTTACTGTTAAACTTTCCCTATATATATATATATTTCTCACATTTATTTTGTCATAGAATATTAATTGAGCTTTCAAGCGGATTAGTGAAATAACAATTCACCGTTTCTACTATTTTATGCAAATATAATAATATTATAAAAATCATTTCTATGTGAAAAACTTTTCCCCTAGTTAAAATAGTTCAATAAATTTGAACATTAAATATTTCGTTTTCTCAATCTGATACCCTCCACCACACCTTTTTTGTTTTTAATAGTTTTTAAGGAATTTGGTGTTGGTACTTGGTGAAACATTTTTTAAAATTATTGGATAAAAATACTTGGTAGGCTTCACATTAAGATACAAAAAAATAAAACGAATTTATTTTTAGAGAATCTTTAATCTCGATATATATATTTCGGGTGACTAACCCATCTTCAGGAGATACAGGAAGTAACTGATCTGAATAAGTCGAAATTGAATACAAGTAAATAGTAAAATTTATTTTTTAAGATAACAAAAGAGTAAATATTTAAAATTAGTGGAGGGAGAAAAGATAGGAAGTCTACTTTGGATTAATTTTGAATGGCCTTTTGAGAAAAGAGGATTTCAAATTTGAATACAATTCAATGGTAAAATTTATTTTTAAGATAACAAAGGGGTAAATATTTAAAATTACTGGAGGGAGAAAAGGTAGGAAGTCTATTTTGGATTAATTTTGAATGGCCTTTTGAGAAAAGAGGATTTCGAATTTGAATACAACTCAATGGTAAGATTAATTTTTAAGATAACAAAAGAGTAAATATTTAAAATTCGTGGAGGGAGAAGTCTATTTTGTTTAATTTTGAATGGTCTTCTGAGAAATGAGAATTTACACACAAAACAAATTTGCAAATATTTAAAGAATGTAATCAATGATTGTACTTTTTTTAACTTCTAATTGATTATTTAGTATATTCGTTTTATTTGAGAGAGCTAATTTTATTTCAGTTGACTCTAAAAAATCTAAACGTAAGCCCTTTCTTTCGAAATGTAACGGAACTAGGTGGCTAATAGAAGAGGTGTGTTTATTCAAATGTAGATGATTGGCGAAGGTAGAAGTTGATTCCATATTAATATCATCTGATCTGCTGAGACTATTAAAGGCTCTTTCATGTTCCGAGTAGCGAGTTCTAAAAGAGCGTCCAGTTTGTCCTATGTAGATTGCGTCGCAATTATCACAAGTCAATTTATATACCCCTGATTTATCTAATTTATGAATTTTGTCTAATTTATTATTAATTAGCTGTGAACCTAAAGTGTTTTTATTATATAAAGCAGGAGTTATACCAGACGTTCTAAGATTTGAAGCTATAGGGTTTGTAACATGGTTCGAAATGAAGGGGAGTCTTTTAAATATTTTAACAGTTCCGGAATTTAGTGAGTGTGTATGAGAGATACTTATTTTTTGATTAATTTTTTTGTAAATTTTATTAATTATCAGTTTGTTGTAGCCATTATTCATAGCTATATTATAAATTATATTTAGTTCATTGTTAAAATCTGAAGTGTCCATCTCAAAAGGCCATTCAAAATCAATCCAAAGTAGACTTCCTATCTTTTCTCCCCTCCACTAATTTTTAAATATTTACTCTTTTTGTTATCTTAAAAAATAAATTTTACTATTTACTTGTATTCAATTTCGACTTATTCAGATCAGTTACTTCCTGTATCTCCTGAAGATGGGTTAGTCACCCGAAATATATATATCGAGATTAAAGATTCTCTAAAAATAAATTCGTTTTACTTTTTTATATCTTAATGTGAAACCTACCAAGTATTTTTATCCAATAATTTTTTTGTTTTTCCCTGATACTTTCACAATTTATTTATTTTTTTATAATACTCCCAACACCCGACTTAAGCCACTATGTCAAATGAAATTTTTATTAAATTTTCCTTTTATTTGAAAGGTTTAGCAAATAAAACATTTTTATTACCCCAAGACGCGCTGTTTTTCATTCAAACATCTACCCCTTATAGAATCTGCTCAATTCCGCCTGCGGCTCGTAATTATTACAATTTTCGAATCGATAGGATTCTCTTTAAGGTACCTACTAGTATAGACTCTTTGAATTATTAATAGGATTGGTAAAATGCAAAATTTCAAGATATCACTGAGTTGATATAAAATAAAATAAATAATAATTGAGGCAACAATCGGCATTTTCATTTTCTCCAAGAATTTTTTTCTTGATTTATATATATATATATATTATATTTTTTTTCTTTAAGTATTTATTATCTCAGATATATTCAAAGAAAATCGTCGTATCGAATCTTCTTCTTTTATACAAGAGCTTAAAGAAATCAATTGAAAACAAATCATAGAATAGATTTATTTCTTCTTTCGGCTTGCATATTCAGCCTCGATTACGCTGAGTGATTGATACCCGAGTAGTATTTATTAGAACGTGGCTTTCTTTTTTACGATTCAATATATTTTTCAGAAAAAGCATTAGCGAGAACCTATTCGGGAATTTCGTTTGAAATATCAAAAATGATTTTTACAAAATGGCTGGCTATATATTTTCTGTTTCTGTATCTTTCACTACGAATTATGTTTATACCCTGTCTCCAATTCTTTCACTATCAATCCTTTTTGTAACTTGATTGAGAATTAAGAAAAAAAATATTTTGATAGCCTTATATAAAGTGCCTGGAGCACCGATCGATGCTCGATAACTTTTTGCCTCTAAATAGCTTAAGTTTCAAATTAAAACCCTCTGCGACTTATGGAAGAGGATTTATGAATGATTAAAATATTTATTTTACAACACTCCTAATTTACACTCCCTTCCTTTTATCCAATCTGATTAAAATCTATACACGACTAATAACTCATGACATTTGATAAGCACACCAGTTTAAAAAAAAATCGTTAGTGCCGTTTTTGAGAAAATAAAAAAATAAAAAAAAAACGAAAAATCTTTCATGTGAATGTCCACTTACGGTGTTCCAATTTCAACCAAAAACTTGCTGTACCCCTTCTAGCCTATATCGAGCTTAAGTTTCGAATTTCGTAGCTCTGAGATTATGGTTGAGAAACGCAGTGGGATACAAACTTACTTAAGTAAACATCAACTTCCGGTACTTCTATTTTAGCCAAAATCATGTGGTACTTATTGTAGCCTCTAGATAACTTAAGTTTCAAATTTCAAGCCTCTGCGACTTTCAGAAGATGAGATATGAAGGATTAAAATATTTATTTTGTGACATGACTAATTTACACCCCTTCCTTTATTTCAATCGGATTAAAAATTTGACACAACTAAAAACTTATGATACTTGATAAGTACACCAATTTTTAGCGAAATCCGTTTTCGAGAACCCGATTGTATATACCTATATATATACAAGAATTTTCATTTAATAATATATATTTTTTTATTACTTCGCGAATATCTAAAAGGCTAAAATTTACTACACACATTTTTTGGCACCAAAATTGGATGAAAAAAATCTATATAAATAAAACTCCTCCGTGTCTGATGGGAAAACCGTTTTCCATACTCATTCCAAATAGTAGAAAGCTGAAATTCATCACACACATTCTCTAGCACCAAAGTATGACGAGACAAATATAATATTAATTAATTATTTTTTATTTAATATATTGATTATTTTAAAATATTATTTTAAATTAACATTTCTACTCTAGCACCCCTATAATGTAACTGTTGTCTTGAGCTCAACCTAAATAGATCTCTTTCGATTCGCCTTCTTTTTTCAACTCCGTTTGGATTGTTTTTCAGGTCGAGCAACGAGTTGATAATTGTCTTTCTTCTGTATTGAGTTTAATCTTCTTTCCATCCAATTCCTATTTGTCAACTGCCGCTAATTTGTATTGTTGGAACTTTCAATCATTCAAGGTAAACCGATTCATATATGAATACTTCACTTGCCAAATCGATTAACTCCACTTTTTAAATTTTATTAAATTTTAATGTCAAAGCACTTAATTGAGTCCTAATTGTATATATTTAAAACAAATTTCTCTAATAGTAAGTATTAACACTGCTAAATGAACAAAATAAAATTGGCTATTGAATAATAAATAATATACATTATTTCATCACATTTCCCCACTTTTTGTTTTAAGGATTTAATCGATTTGGCAAGTGAAGCGCATTCATATTTTAATTAATTTTGAATAAGGCTATTTACTATTATTATTACTTCGGGCGTATTGGCTCTGATATTTCTACAATTTGTTAATGTTTCGATTTTCGTAAGCTTTGCTAGATTTAACTTTTGTTTGTTTCATCTCTTCCTTGTTTCAAAAGTTGATTCCAGATAAAATTTTCTTTCCATTATGTTTTATTACTAGACTTTTTCACTAGGTATCATTTTTAATTTAGAAAAGGATTTATAATTGAAGGGGAATTTCCCGGTCATTTTCCCATAAATTGTTCTTCCCCCTGTGGGTTTAGTAAAATATTAGCTAAATTAATTCATCCTCGATGAATTCCCATATTAACATTGTTGAAATTCCAGGCGAATATCAAAATATGAATCGGACAAAATTATTTGTTCAACTATATAATAGCTATCCTTGTTATTATCCTAAAACGTTCAAGCAAGAAGTTTTAAGTCGCCTGATAGAGTTTTTAGTCATTTTGAGAATGTCTGCCCTGATAAATTCTAAAATAATTTCCCTTTCTTTGACATCATTTCTGTCCCCCCAAAGTGATTACGAGGATGGCAACCCCCCCCCCTCCGAATCCTGAGAAGACCACATCCGCCACTGCTTCCCTTTGCCACACTCTTTCTTTCCTTTCATTATTTGTTCTTATTCATCTCCTAAATACTTATTACTCGGTATGCTCTGCAGGCAGGGCGAGCCTAGTATTGAATTCACTTAAAAATTTTCATTTTTTTGCTCATTGTGATGAAACATTTCTGGAACGTGGAGAAAATTTATTTTCAACCATGATATTTTTCCTCTTTCTGTGTCTGGATTGAGCAATCCACGACAACTTACCAACGAAAAGTTGTATTGGGCTAAAATGTTTTGATTTTTAATGCCAAAATTTTTTTAGATTTTGGGCTTTCTATCTTTAGTACTTCTGGGTCAAAAATGCAGTAAAGATCATTTTTTCAATTATTTTATTGAGATTTTAAGGCCATGTATTTATAATAGAGGTAATAAATGAACATTTTTTTTTTATATTTAAGTTTATTATTAATTCCTTATATAGGCGTCGTCTCTGGCCTTATACGCTCTCACTTTTATGTTATTTAATAAATGTGCGAGTGAGCGATTCTTTCATTTGAATCTAGTCGAAGAAAATGACTAAAATGGCACGGGTAGAATGATATGTCTCTCTTTAGAGGCAAATAAATGTCCAGACCTTTTTCAAACTAGTAGAGATTAATTTCTTAATTTCTCTTATTCTAAGAACAACTCTAGGTAAGAAAATATTAAATCAAAATGAATATCAGATCGATAAAAATTACCAAAAAGGGCGCGGATAGAATAATACCTCTTCCTTCATAGTTAAGACATTGCAATGATTACAAATACAAGCAGAGACCTATTTCAAACTAGTAGAGATTAATTCACTAATTTCTATTATTCTAGGAACTATAGTTAAGAAGGGGAGAGAGAATTAAATGGAAATGAATATCAGATTTATATATTGATCATTTAAATAATTAATTCAACGAAACTGCAAACAGCGTACCGAGTCTTGAAAAAGTTTCACTTTTCCTCCAATATATATATATATCCCATATATATTCTATATCATGTAATAATATAGGGAATAATGTGAAGTATTGCAATCGCATGCCGGGGTTCTGACAATGTGAGAGGTTCTATCTCCAAAGTGAAAAAAGTTAATTTCACTTTGTGACTTCTAAGTGGAAGGAATCGATGCCATTAATAGTTTCAAACCGGATTTAGAACATAAAACTAGAATTGTGGTCTCCTGAGGCTAAAAAGGGGCCACAAATCGGTGTGAAGGTGTGTTTTTGTATGAATGTATACCCCCCCCCCCGTGTTTACAAAGGGTTAAAAATTTTAAAATTAATCAATTCTTAATCTCACTATAAAATATCTAAATATAAAATGTCGTTTTGATAATTTCATAGGCATTTGAGGGAGAGCGTACACAAAATTTGGTAACACATGCACTCATCCTCTCTCAAACACTAATAAACATTTTGACAAAATAGTTAATATCGATGTTCGCTATATAAAGCTAGGTAGAAAAGACTTGAATTCGCTCAATTTTTTTTTTCAAAATAGTTATTTTAGCCCTTTTTTAGATAAAATATGAAGCGAAAAAAGTCACCCTTTTCATGGACGAATACAATAATTTACATAACCTCCCTCGTATGTTAACATAATAAATAGAAGTAGAAATTTCTCTCTTTGGTGTATGTATACGTATTCTCAAAAGGAATAAACTGTTTATATTTGAACATTCTACCTTCACAACTTTCACTCGAATGGTTTTATGGAGAGAACAAATGGTTGTAGTAGATGAATTAAATTTGTTAAACACTTTTGAATTAATCTGCTACATATGCTACATCTTTCTAGCTCAAAGCATTCACTGATAAAATATTGTTTAGAGAGCGTACCGTACCGAGTTTTGAAAAAAAAACTAGTTTTATTTATTTATTTATTTATTTATTTCAACGGCTAATGCCTGATAATTTCTTCAATTATTCACTTTATGGACCAATTCATTTGAAGTTCAGTTAATGACCCCCATTATGAAATTTTAACTTTACCTGTAAAACACCACTGTACCATATATTTACTAAATTTGTAACTTATTGTCTGTAAGAGGAAAATAAATTTAATAACCATCAATGAACTAACTAACTAGTTCTTGAGCGGTTTTTATTGGTTTAGCGACCAGACGATTTCAACTTGAGCTTTCGTTCTCACTTTGGAGCAGGCTTGCTTGGTTGGCCACTCAAAAAATCGTCTCAGAAGCTCTAAAAAACACATGGGCTGTTTTTTATTTGTCTTTAATTTCAAGATGAAGGTTAGGTCAATTCAAATCACTCCATTACACAATAGTAGAAACGGCATAGTTGAAGATTAGCTCTCAAATGGGCATTTTGAAATCAATAGGCATTTTTATTCTGATCGTGTGGAATCGTTAAGGACATTGCGTTTCAACCATCAAGCTTTTAACGATTGTAATCCTCCGAATTGGAATAAAAATCTTAATTTCCGATCAAATCAGTGTTTGTGCTTCTCATTCGGTAAATGAGAGCTAGACGACGATTCGCTGGTGGAAACATCAACCAACGAAACACCTACACAAACATATATATGGTATAATTATGTAATATTGAATAAATACAGTTCTTTTATCAAAACAATCTCAAAACGTTGATTGAAAATCCAAATATTTCGCAAGAAATTTCGTCTTTATCATTTTGGAGATATTTGGAAATATAAATGCTTTAAAAAAGAAAGATAAAACAATTTTAAACAAATTAAATTTTAAAAATAGTCAGCGATACAGATTCTTGGAGATGAAATTACTTTCAATAAAAATACAAAATATAAATATTTAAGAAAAATAATTGTTTATATATATATATTTACTACAATTCCCATCTGTCTGATTCTTTGGGGAATCGAAACAGATGAATTTTGTTCAGATATTCAATAATAAATTTTATTTAGAATGTTTATATGTTAACATTAAATGAAAGCGAAAGTTAAAAACTTTTATCCGGTCACTGCCCTACTTTGGTGCACTTGGGACCAGACTCGTTTTGATAGTGAACCAAGAGTTGAAAAAAAGATACAGGAACCAGCCGGGTATGATCCGACATCTTCCGCGTTAAGCCCGCAGATGCCTTCTCCATTTAGGCGATGGATCCCCTGACTAGATCCTATAATCAAATTTGATATATATTCAACTCTTTAGCTCAAGCGAGCTTTTCTTCTATTTTCCTAATTTCAACTCATGGTTCACTATCAAAACGAGACTGGTCCCAAGTGGAAGATGTCGGATCATACCCGGCTGGGTCCTGTATCTCTTTTTCAACTCTTGGTTCACCATCAAAACGAGTCTGGTCCCAAGTGCACCAAAATAGGGCAGTGACCGGATAAAAGTTTTTAACTTTCGCTTTCATTTAATGTTAACATATATATATATCATTTTTCTAATTGATAATTGTATATACATAAGCATGCAAATTATATCACATTCGGATTCCACAATAATTTGATAGAAAATCGCGATAATTTATACAGAAACTCACAAATGAATTAAATGTTAACAGTGAGTGTACATAAACATCATCATCATTACTATGATTATTTATCTATTTAAGATTGATTTTGGAAATGATCGAAATTTGAAATAACAAAAATTCGATTCATAAAAGGTCAGAGATGGAATGTTTTTCTAAAGATAATATAAAAATTTTAGAGAAAAATTATTTTTCATAAATATTTATATTTGAAATAATGGAAATTTGGTCACCGAGACAATTTGTCTATATAAAAATATTTAATTTCTTAGTGTTGCTTTCTGAATCTTAGGGAAAGCAACTTTCTTTTATTTTTTGAAAATTTTTTACCATTGAGAAAGGCAAAAATTCTCCCGAAACGTTTGGTTTTAAAATAAACGTGTTCAAGGTTGATTTATAAAAGATTTGTATTTTTTTATGCCTATATATATTTAAACTTCAAAATTTTAATAAATAAATCGAGGAAAATTAATAAATTCTCTATGAAAGTAGAAAATATAAAATATCTTATTGGAATTAGAAAAGAGGGTGGAAAAGCGTTCTAATACTAGAAGTCATTCAGAGTTGTTGAATGTGTTTGTTCGATCTTTATATAATTGGACGGTAAAGGACTGTTGAAAAAATATCCTAATTGATATAAATACCAGCTTAGAACAGTAAGATTAAGTACCAAGAAGGTAATTAGGTCCTAGAGCATAATACTAAGAGTATTTTTGTGCAATTGGCATAAATACTAATAGAAATTTAATAAATGTTCATGTTGAATTATTTATTATTGTTACTAGTTTCGCCATTGTTTGGCTCATCAGACCTATTTACATTTTTTTTTTTTTTTTTTTGTTTATAAACTTTTTTTGATTGAACAACACATTTCACTGGGAAATCACAAATAACATATCTAAGTTCCAGAAAGAATACATTCGACGAGAGACAGTCAAGAGTTAAAAAGTGGTTAAAAATTTAAAGATAGTATCTCCATGTCAAATCACATCCCCAAGGGACGATCTACCATGATCGACCCTTGGGATGTGTTTGACATGGAGATACTATTTTTAAATTTTTAACCACTTTAGCTCTTGGACTGTCTCTCGTCGAGTATTCTTTCTGGAACTGTGATATGTTATCTGTGATTTCCCAGTGAAATGTGTTGTTCAATCAAAAAAATTTTATAAACAAAAAAAAATGTAAATAGGTCTGATGAGCCAAACAATGGCGAAACTAGTAACAATAATAAATAATTCAACATGAACATTTATTAAATTTCATTTATCCATTTCAAAATTTTCTATTACTAATAGAAAGATTTGAGCGCCGCCTGGCGATGCAAGGTTATGCATTCGAATAGAAGGTTATGTGCTGCTGGTTGCATCCTAGGCGCTCAATATATATTTAACCTTTCATTTTGAGCAAGAAAACGTTAAAAATCTCAAATCTTAAGTGATTCGAATTTATGACTTTTCATCGTAGAAAGAAAAAATTATCTTATTAGATGATATTTTTAAAAATTAAGTAAAAATAAAATAATCTAACTACCTAATCTCTGAACAAAAAGAAAGCCAAAGTTAATGCCAACGAAATGATTAATGAGTTTCCTTGGAGAAGAATCAATATGATTTATTAACCATAAATTAATTGATAAACTACCTGTGCTCTAGGGTAACTTCTCTTCTACTAATATAGATAGAATATATTTGGACATGAAGTTTTGCACCTCGTAGCCGTATATGAACTATATGAACATTAGGAGTTTTTAAATTTCAGTACATTATTTTTAAATTTAAACTGTGTTTCTCAAGAAACCTGGGGCCTTGTACTAATAACTTCGACCCCCCCTCCTTCTCTCGTCAGGGCTGTATATATTCGAAGTATATATAGGATATATAGATTTTTGGTATATTGTGTATAAGTAATTATTTGATAAAGGAGTAATCCGTAAAAATTGACATGAAAAATCGTCACATAAATGTGTAATGAAAAGGTGTAACATAATTCTGTAGTGAGCCCGGGAAAGGTTTGATCAAGACAAGGCTAGATTTCCTATTTTATTTATTATTGAATTTTAATGCGAATGGTGTTTTGTATTTCTTTATTTGAAAAATTTTAATTTGCCATCCCTAGTTGCTATCTGTGACTTTGGAACCAATAACAAATAAAATGATTTTTAAATTGAAATATCTTACCCTATTAAATTTTGTTAATAATAGATTCAAAGAAAAATTAATCGACTTTCTAATGGGCTAAAATCGAAGCAGTTTCCCGTCGTTCTTGCTAGTTTCTAGGAGATAGGAACAAACATTTCTATATTTTACGAAAAATTGAAAAAGTTTAATTTGACAACCATTTCAAAAGTTTTGTTATAAAATCTGAAATAAATTCTTTAGATCTCGAGTAATAAATTTAAAAATAATTCTAAAGAATCTCCTTTATAAGCTTGAAGCGGTGGAGAGAGCAGCCAACTGGTTGAGGCCTGGGCAAATTTTCCCGTTTATAATTCGCATACTTTTCATGCTAAAATGCTTCCGACGCCGGGGAGGAATGGACTAAATTTTTTTATCAACCCTTTTGCAACATCCAGCCATAATATAGAATAACTTCCATTACGCAAGAATTTCCATTCAATGGCTTTATAAAATTTGAAAATTGAGAGGAGTTCGCACCACTATTTCTCCGCTATTTCACCCCCATTTCTGGAATGTATGGTATGGAAGAAATATGCATTGAATGTTTTTAAAATTGTTATTGCTTAAAATTGAAGAAAGAGAAAACGTTTTGACAACAACACTTCAATATCATAAAGAGAAATCAATGAGGTTGTCCTCTTCTTGATGCAAATAAACATATAATACATATACTCGTATGTACCTATATCTATACCGAATATGCATATGTGTATCTATAATCTATATATATGAATGGATTGTGATGAGGCAGTCCAAAGTTCAAAAAATAGTGAAAATTATATTTTTCTTTTTATTCACAGCCGACGTTTAAGAGGTTTCTTTTCTCTTTTCTTCCCTCCTTCTTCAGAGTTTTGACTACAATAAATTTCCGCTGATAATGAAAAATTGTACAATATTGTTACTGCCACTGAGAGAGCAGACAGATGGGAGTGTCACGTTATATTTCCTTCACTGACCTTTCAAAACCTTGAAGAAGGAGGGAAGAAACGTCGGCTTTCAATAAAAAGATAGAGATAATTTTCTCTATTTTTTGAACCTTGGACTGCCTTATCAAAAACCATTAAATTCACTTACCAGCCCGTCTCCAAAGACTTCACTCGTACTATATATATTATATTATAATTGAATGTAATGGAAGGTAGCCCAGAGGTAGTGAGGAAAGAAAAATTAACACATATTAAATAAGGTGTAATTTATTGAAATCCTTCCTCCTTTCCTTTCAAACCGACGTTTCGGGCGATTTTTCCCTCCTTCTTCGAAACGTCGGTTTGAAAGGAAAGGAGGAAGGATTTCAATAAATTACACCTTATTTAATATGTGTTAATTTTTTCTTTCCTCACTACCTCTGGGCTGCCTTCCATTACATTCATTTAAAGTTTCTATCAGTCCGTCTCTCTCCAGAGAAAATTTCGTTGCAAAAAAATATCATATTAATATTAGTTGCGTTGTATGAACCTTTAGGATCACGCAAACCCTCTTCAAGAGAATTTCGGACCAAGATTCTTCCTTGACTCCGCAACGATACCATCTTCTTCAGACGTTTTTTGTATGTTCTTAAGTTTACAAATGTGTCCATTTGCACATTTAATTTTCTATTTACAAGAAAAGCTTCGAAATATTTATTAAATAAATTTTGAAAGCTGCAGCTGAACATGATGTGCATTCAATGGGGAAAAGAAATTATACATTGTACTTAATTGTTAAAAAAAAAATATATATTTTATTTTTAACTTTTAAGGAGTTCGGTGTTGGTTCTAGGTGAAACATTTTAATATAATAATAAAACTTGAGTAAGATACGAGGTAGGTTTCACAAAAAAAGAAATAAAACAAAATTGAGTTTTGAATTCGATATATTTCGGGGGTTAGCCCATCATCAGGAGTCTAAGAAAACTGATTACATATTGGAAAAATAGTTTTACAAGTAAGAATTTTTAAAAAAAAAATTTTTTTTTATTTTTTTAAATGTATGTGGTGGGGGGAATGTAGGGGAAGAGGAGAAGTTGTTCTAAGAATTAATATTTTCTATTGAGATTTGAGCTGGCTGAAAGGGGTCTATACCTGCTATTATAATAACGAATGGACAAGTACCTGAGAAGGTACAGCTTGAAAGGTATATGAGAGAGTGCAATTACCCTAGTATTTATTATAACATATAATCAATAATTGTATTTGTATACACTTCCAATTGATTATTTAAAATATTTGAATTATTAGAGAGGGCTATTTTTATCTCGGTGGATTCCAAGAGGTCCAATTTAAGGCCTTTTCTTTCAAAATGAATGGGGATAGGGTAATTGCACTCTCTCATATACCTTTCAAGTTGTACCTTCTCAGGTACTTGTCCATTCGTTATTATAATAGCAGGTATAGACCCCTTTCAGCCAGCTCAAATCTCAATAGAAAATATTAATTCTTAGAACAACTTCTCCTCTTCCCCTACATTCCCCCCACCACATACATTTATTACATTTTTTTTTAAATTCTTACTTGTAAAACAATTTTTCCAATATGTAATCAGTTTTCTTAGACTCCTGATGATGGGCTAACCCCGAAATATATCGAATTCAAAACTCAATTTTGCTCTATTTCTTTTTTTGTGAAACCCACCTCGTATCTTACTCAAGTTTTATTATTATATTTTATTTTTATTTATTTTTTGGATTGTGGTAATATCTTCTTCAGAGAAATGATCTGAGGAAATAATCTAAGATTTATTTAAGTTTTCAGGCCTTGATTTTTAAAAATTACATCTAATTCGTCTCTTTTCGATTTTATAACCCATATTGTTTACAACTGCAGCAACAAACATTTATTATTAGTAATATTAAACTTAAAAACAAGGAAAGTGAAAAAAATATACACTTACACTTCTTTAATATTTGGAAACCTAAAAAAAAGATTTCGATAAAATCTTCACTTTGTAATTGAAGATGCCATAAATAGAACATTTTATTAAAAAATTAGTAAAAATTCGAGAGAATTTAACGAAAATAATATACGCGTATGTACTATTCTCTATTTATAATCTATGACGTTGATTCAAATGATAGTCAAGAGTCCAACAGTAAGGTGGGATCTTTGGCCGTTCAAATGGGTTTCCGAAGTAGATGGTGTCATGTCAAGATAATACAAAAAATTTAATTTCCTAATATTATCAGTGACAGTATAACCTTAAAAGCCTTTCCGGATCATTCTTGTTTATTTAAATGTTTTAAATTTAATCCTAATAAAATATTTGCATGCGAAATGTTGCATTAAATCTCCGGTGAAAATTAGGCGAAGATTATTAGCTTCTAGAAATTACTGGCTTCACCTTTAATTGGAATATAATTCATTTTAGCGTACTTGCGTTCTATTAATTCTGTGTAAAAAAAGACTTTTATCACCCTTTCGAGGAGCACATTATTTCTTTGTGGTCCTATAGTCATCTTCTTAATCACCTAATTTCTCTCGGGCTGACATATTAGGCTATGAGACTCTTCAGTTGTGTACTTGTTGAATGCCCTCTGCATGAAGAAACTAGGCTGAATTTAATCATTTACCTGCAAAATGAAAAAAAAACAGTGATAAGAACTCATCATGGAATAACCTATATATCTAAATTGCAATGTAATATTATCTTTTCTCTTGCGTTGATTCGAAAAAACCCTTTCTATTTTTTTCATTCCCTGGTTTGCTTTGAATGAAAGATTTCCTCAATAGCCTTATTACTCAAAATGGTCTAGTTCTCCTTTTGCAATCTGCCAACAAAAGGATGGACTATACTCAAGAATGGTGAATGTTTGTGAATGGTTTTCTTAATTGGAACAAACAAAAACAACAACAATAGGGCCGAAAAGAAAAAAAATGTAGAATTGAGAAAGAAAAAAAATTCAAGAGAGAAGAATCTAAATTGTTTGACAGGTCTAATTGTAATTTGAATTTTGCCACCAATTTATTCAATAGACATCTAGAATTATACCAGTTATATTTCATAAAATTATCTATATTAATTATTAAAGGAGACAATAAAAGAATGTGTCTTCTCCTGGAAAAATACATTTTTTAATTTATTTATAACGAGACTATAGTTTCGAGGGCTTTGCCCCCTTCATCAGTCTATTGATTCACAGTGAATTGTATACCAAAATATTAAAAAATCTTTACTGAAAATACATATATAAAAATAATATAAAAAATAATTGTCAACATAGACGGCTTACTTGATGACATTTAAATAAGATATATATATAGATCTATATTAGTAATAATATATAGCTATGAATATATATTTCTTACAACTTTTTCTAATGGAAAACAAATTTGATGGTATAATGAAGTTTTAAATTTGCCCTGAAAATGGCCAAAATCTTAATTAATTAATAATGAGTTTAACGCCTCTTAAACGGGGCTAGCTACTTCATTCTGCGCGTTCTCCCTATAGGTCTAAGGAAAATGTGCGGCATATTTTGTTTGGATCCGCCAAGGGTATGGAAGTGAAAGACGATCAAATACACCCGATTTCAATGTTATATATATAAAAGATATATAGATAGATAGATGAATATCAAATGGGTGGATAGAATTAGAAATTAAGAAGTTCTTGAACCAATCGGAGAAAGAAGAACTTTGTGGAAGAGTCTGAGGAAGAAAAGAGGTCAGATAATGGGACACACACTGAAACACGGTTTATTGGTTAGGGATATCTTGGGTGGAGGGGGGGAGAGAAAAGGGGAAGGGAAGGCCCAGATTAAAATATATCGACCAAAAAATTAGGGATATGGGATGCGAAACGATGATGATGGGATAGAAGATAAATAAATCAAAAAATATCTACGGCTGGATGAGCATAATAGCTCAAGTGTCTAAATTTGTAAGGTAATTTTAAGTAGAAAATGCAAACTACTAAATCGGAGGTGTTAAGAATTATTTTTATTATATCAGAAGAGTTGTTTCCCAAATGAATTGAGACATGACAAAAATGTATTCCGAGCACTTTGCTTGCTCTCCGAGGTATAACCGCGTTTGACGTATTGACGTATACTCAATTCAAACATTCCTACACAAAATAAAAAAAAAAAAACATAAACAAAAAAAAACTTAATTGAATTCAATAATGCAGTCCGTAATAGTTTTTCCGACATTAATCTAAGAGTCTCAGCCATTCTGTGCTTTTGGCAAATTCCAACCATTTCAAATCAGTGTTCTTTTGGATTTCCATAAGAAAATAAATCGCAAATTCAAAAGTGGGGGTAGTTTTGTAAACTCACGACGTTTAATTAATTGTGTCGCTCAATTGACTTATTTTAATAAATATAAATAAAGATAATTTCGGTAAATCTCTCTGATGTCGGTTGATATTTTATTAAATATATTATATTAGGTACACATTAGAGGAACGAATTGAATTTACACTTGGCCTTCTCTCTGTAATGGAAACCGTCCGAAATATTTTACCGACTCTAATTACCTAACAGAAATAGGCTCTCAGTTGACCATTTAATAATTAATCATTTGTTGGACAATGGAATCACTTATTTTTAAATTATGAAAAATTAAACAAAAATATATTTATAAATATCATTCAAAGAGAAATTCCTCTAATCCTCTCTCTCTCTCTCTCTTGAATAGCCCCGAATATCTGAATACTATTCTGTGCCTCCTCTCCCCATAAGTGTAGGAGAAGAAATGATTGGCTATTCTGATACTATTAAAATTTTGGGCATCATCTGGGACCAAACCTTATCAAAGCATGAACATTATAAAGTGTCCCAAACTATATATGGAATCTTACACCAGATAAAGAAAAAAGGGGACTGTTTCATATGATGAAGTTTGAGGAGCCTTATTTTTCTGGAAATAGACTATTATTGTCTTGTATTTGGTGACTTAACCATTGAACTGAATGTACAACTGAAAAGGGTATTCTTGAATAGGTGTGTGAGGTTCATTTTCGAAACCTCATATGATAGGACACATCACACTCTTCGATAACAAATTGGGCTGCGTCGGGGTACCCACTAGACGTAAATACTTTCTGGGTATTGCAACATTTTCCACAATACAAAGCAGAAAGTCTTGGTACTTGCATGAAAACTACAAACTCAAACAGAATATCCATGACTGTTTGTTGGATGGGGGGGACTTGACCTAGAAATACCAATGCACAGAACCTCAACCTGCACAAACTCTTTTGCCGTCGAGTCAATTTTTTTTTTTAATACGTTTTTTATGTATTATTTTTTTGTAAAATGTAATGATGCTCAACTAGATCCGAAAATGATCTCAGAGTAATATTAAAGATTTATCTATCTTTATTTAAGGTGATTCATACCACCCTTGTCTGCCCAACTATACCACACTTCACAGGAGTTTTTTGACGGTTTATAGTGCTGTTTCACATAGAGGAAAATAAAAATTAAAAAAAAAATTTAATAATTTTTTAAAATTATATTTTGGAGATTTTTTATTTATCTCTATACATATTTCGGGCTACGAGCCCTTCTTCAGGAGGTTTAACAAAAGTCCTAAGAGATAAATAAAAAATCTCCAAAATATAATTTTAATAAGAGAAAGAATTTAATTTTTAGGACAGATTCTAAGATATTAATAGAAATATTATTAAATTGCGATATCAGAGGATTCATCCCCCCAGAAGTCGAACCTGAGAACTAAAATGCTTTCCGGGCAGTCAGCACACACCCTCGAGACAAAAAACCTCTCTCTGAATTGCAATATTTGATATAAGCATAGAAATTCTTCACTCCATTAATATATAACGGAAATTAAAAAATTTAGCCTAAAATGAAAAATAGTTTTTCATACAAGTCTTCCTATTTTAATATAAAAGTAAAGATTTGAGCATATTTTTGAAAAACATTCTAACTATTTTCAAAAATAAGATGTTCAAATCTTTACTTTTATATAATTTTAATTTTTTTTTTTTTTTTTTTTAAATTTTTATTTCTCTTGTGAAACACCACTATAACCTGTCAAAAAACTCCTGTGTTTAATATGTTTCACTATAAACCAACACCGCTTTCCCTAAATGTTATACCACACTTCGTTTTCAGCAATGAAGCTAAATTGATTTTTATTTCACAATTTATTTCCTACTCTCTTCTTTAAATAAGTTGTTTTAGTTTGGAAAATAGTTGTATATAGTTAATAAATAGCCATTTTATATAAGCTGATAGAAATTAAGTATTTTCATAATGGACTTTAATGGGTGATTGCAACAAATACCTATTTTTCTATCATTTGTTCTCTTAGTGCTTATTTTTTTTCTTAATTTCGATCCCCAAGAGGTGAAAATTACTTCGACGAAAAAGACAACTATGTATGAAGAATGGTGATTAGAAAAATGTGGGATAGTTGATTTTTTTTGTGGACCCCTTTTCCTCTACTTGATAGTAAGGTGAAAGAACCGTTTAAAGACTACAATTCACAGTTTCCTTCGAATTTTTCATTCTCGGTTTACAGCACAAAGCTATTGATTTCTGTAGTATCACTTTATTGAGATTATGTCAGTAAAAATAAGCTTTCTTGAAAGTATGACTCTGACTTCACCATAATGATTACTCAATTTTTTTTTCTTATTATTATTATTTTACTCAATTTTTTTTTTCTTATTATTATTATTAATTCATACTGTCGCCGCCGTTAAGGTAGTTGTTCCGCCAAATTGGTTTTTTTAGGATTTTTTTGAAATTTAGAGAGATTATTATTTAAATACTTCTGCATCTATTGGTGGCAAAACGAAATTTATGAACAATATAGTTCCGGAGATATTAAATTCCAAAGATAGAGTTTTTCAGGCTCTTTGACATTGCACTATACGGGATATCGGAAAGTTTACATACATATTTAATTATATTTAAGAAACCCTTCTTACCATTTTTATAAAAAAACTAAACCAACATTAAACAATAGCCAATACATATTTAAGACAATTTTGATTCATAGTTACAACACAGTTTCTGAGATAATAAGGAATAAACAATGAAAAATGTATAAAAAAAAGTTTTGACTAAAAACAATTTGGCAACAGCGCATTTATTTAATCAGCGAAAGATGTATAAAGCTAGATTTTTTCAAAATTATAATTTTCATAAGATGTAACGTAGGCGTTGATTACATTTGTTAAAAAATAACAAAACGATTTTTATAGAAATTTAAAATGTATTTTATCTGTCATTTTAATATAAAAATATTCAATCTCTTACAATGGTGCCAAATTTGTCAAACGAGCACGGGATTGGCTAGAATTGGTATATAAACAGCAAAAAGTTTTGGGCTTATGAACTATGAATCCTTATTGTCTGTTCTATATACTCTCTAGCATTAACTTTTTGCTATTATTGTCGCTAAACAACTACCTTAAGAGAATTTAAATCTGTATATAAAAATAGATTTTAAATTATTTTATTTATAAATAAATTTCTTTCTTTGGCATGCTAAAAATATAATTTCTTTCATTCATTCCTAGATAATCCTAGTATAAACATCTTTCTATATTTTAAATTTTTACCATCGTTCCCCGCAAAACTGAACTAAGTGAAGCTTTCGCGTGTGAATTAATGTGAATAAACAATACCGAACTCAAAAGGATTGTAGGAAATTTGGATCGCCATCGCGACAAGACGTAAGTAAAATTAAACTTACGGATTCTCTATACCTTTACATCATCCCCGTCGCAACACATACCCTAGTTTTTTGATAGAATTAATCTAAACACCAAGTTTACTTGTTTTAACAAAACCGTAGTTCAATTTTCAGCCGTGTAGGGTTTCGTACTTTAAAAAATTAAAAATAGAACACTTAATTGAGAGCTGTCGTTGTCTCTCTGTCTATTTGTCGATTCTATTTACCGCACACCGAAGTGTATCTGTCTGTTCGGAAATGATACTCACAATATTTCGAGAATGAAAGCCTTTAAAAAGTTTATTTTGGTTCCAAAATGTTTCCATTTTTAAATCGAAAAATTGATTATAATTTAGACTTTCCAGCTTCAGAGTTCCAAGTTAGAAAAAAGTAGAAAAAAGTCAAATCGTTCTGGGGATCTCATTTTCATTAATAATTTGCACATTTGTACTAAGCTTAAGGTTTCTAACACAAAAACTTCGCTGACAAAAAATATCCAAATCATTAAAATATGAAGAGCCCGTACCGATTCTGGAAAAAGTTTTCACTTTTCTTGTAATTATATTTATAAATAGACGACATTTTGAATTCAATTTCTCGAAGCGTTATTAAGTGTTGATGAATGTAGTGAGAGTGAACCAAAGGCACGTAGTTGCATAACAAATCACATATGGAATTGGAGGCAGCCAAAGCGACCGGCTGCTTTAATCGAATTAAGTTTTCATTGAACAAACCATGTCCCTATGATTTATGACTCGACCACTTGCTTGATTAAATGATTGATCCGAAAGAGCTTTTTAGTATTTCAAAGATTCGCTTGTTTAATAAAAGGAATATTCTTTCAATATTTGATAAATCAATTTCCCTTTCAACTACCGTGCAACAATAAAATATGCTCGCTCTTACGAATGAATTTCTGCGTTCGTAAAAGAAAAAGTTCATCCCTTCTGGATCTTTTTTCAAATAAAAGAACAAACAAAAACAAAGTCATCGTTCTTTGACGATAATTCCTGTCATTATTATTTATTAGGAGTTTAACCCTCGATATCCGAGTCTGGCAGGCGCTTGGTCCCTTTTCTTGTAATTATTATTTTTACTTTATCCAATGCAAAGCATGGGTAAAGTATTGTAATCGCTCTCGGGGCAAGCGTGGCTTCAAAGGGTCCTCAGGTAAATACTACGGAACCCATGGACTCAATTAAAGTCACAAATTGTAGTATTCAATTAGGTTGAATTTTAGCACGTGACGGTTTTGCCAAAAATTACAAGGGGTTTCGTCGAGAGGCCAAAAAGTGCGATTTTTACTTTATCCAATGCGAAGCATGGGAGAAAGTATTGGAATCGCTCTCGCGGCAAGCGCGACTTCAAAGGGTCCTCAGGTAAAGACTACGGAACCCATAGACTCAATTAAGGTCACAAATTGAAGTATTCAATGAGATTGAATTTTAGCACGTGGCGGTTTTGCCAAAAATTACCTGGAATCTCGTCGAGAGGCCAAGAAGTGCCATTTTTTTGGAAGTGCTTGGGGATGGATGTATGTGTGTGTTTGTGTTATCGTTTATTTCATCCACGATTTTTTCCACACCTTTGCTCTGATTGAAATGAAATTGAAAACCTACCATTAGTTTAACAAATTGAAGCGCTGATCAGTTTTTGGTACATATCGGTCCACAAACATTAGTACTTTATTTCAGTACTTTTTTAGTTTTTTCTAAATATCTTGAAAATGACTTAACCAATTTTGAGGAAATTTAATATCCTAATTAAGTACCTTGGGGACCACAAAAAAGGTTAAATAAAATTTTTAGTAAAATTATATTTTAAAGTACTTTACTCAAGAACATATTAATATTTCAAATGAATTTGGATAAAGTTTAGCAACGATCTGTTGCAGTTTATTTATCTTATAATCACTCTCTACAAGTCTACAAAATTTCTTCACAAAGTACCTACCTTCCCCAATAACCTTTTAAAATTTTGATTTAAAAAAGTGTAAATGTTCATGAAACTAGTTTAGTATAAGTAGGTACCTAATTAATAAAGTAAAGGGAGTGTAGTTTCACAATGAATGAAATAAAACTCAAAGAGGTTTATACAGACTCAATATATTTCAGGTTATTAGTCCATCTTCAGGAGTTTACAGATTAAAAACTACACTCCCTTTACTTTATTAATTAATATCATGTTTCAACTAAAACCCACACCACTTTCCCTAAATAAAAAAAAATAAATAAATAAAAAGTAGGTACCTAGTTAATTTCAAGACAGACACTCAAACACACACAAATCATGGTTGAAAATTATTTTTCTCCACCTTTCAGAAATTTGCCGATAAATTTGTCTACTCAGGAAATCTATGGAACCCTAGATATTCAAGTCCCCACTCTCATTTAGTCGTTTTTTATAAATAATAGTTTATTAATGCAAGGTTAGTTTCACAAAGATAACAAATTATACTATAATGATTAAGTCGAACATTTGAGTGTTAATTATTTAGATTTTTTGAATAATTTTTAAGAAAAAAATAAAAACGACTTCAAAAAAATTAAATGCAACAAATAAAATACACTAAAAGGTATAAAATAATTGTTATCTTATTTAGTTACAACTAAACGACGAAATATTAACATGAAATTACTTTTTGATGTCGGTGCCAAACATATACATTTTATGAATCGCACTCGACTGATCTTACTTAGTACGTTTGGCGGGTACGCTCGCTTATAGGTATAGTTTGTTTGGCACCGACTTCAAAAAGTAATTTCATGTTAATATTTTGTCGTTTAGCTGTAACTAAATAAGATAATAATTATTTTATACCTTTTAGTGTATTTTATTTGTTGCATTTAATTTTTTTGAAGTCGGTTTTATTTTTTTCTTAAAAATTATTTTTATTTTTCTCTTTTTAGTGATTTTATTAATAGTGACTTAATATAATACCTTGCATGCATCTCGCAAGAGAAAGCGTCGGGCGAATGAATCAGAAAATTATAATAAAATTCAAATCATAAATGTAGAAGTTCTCTCGAAACGTTTGAGGGTTTTAAATGAAATTTTTAAGATTTTTTTATAAAAGATTTTATTCATTATAATTTCGATTATTTGGTCATAAGAATTGGAGATTTACGTTATTTCGTCGTTGATCATATCATCAGAACTTGACCAAATTAATATGGCACCATCCCTAACATACCCCCTTTCCAATAAAAAAAGAATCATCGAAATTGATTCATAATCAAAGAAGTTAGGCCTGAACAACTCTAAGAAAAAAGTTCTAAAAAAAATGAAAAAAAAAATTGGGCCAATCGGAAGCTAGACTGAACCCAATGCAATTTTTTTTTTCAAAATCGGTTCACAATTGGCGGAGATATGAGGTAACATAGCCACAAAAAAAATAGAATAGAGAACCTCCTCCTTTTTTGAAGTCGGTTAAAAATAGATGGAATTTTTTTAGCAAGTATACATTATAGATTATACCTACTATCAATATATTTCTGGCTATTAGTCTATCTTCAGGAGATAAATGCCAAAACCTATTTATGAAAGTACTGAAATCCCCTAACTAAAGAAGATGGTATTCAAAGCCATTATTAATGTAATAAGACAAGAAATCATAAGTTGGTGTCATCTAGTAAATCCGATGGAATGGAATATTTTTAATTATATGTCAGAGTGGCTGTTTCTCACCCCCTCGGGAATCGAACCCGAGTGCCAGTAACAGCAATCCGGGCCAATTCTGGCTCACCTGCAGGATTCGAACCTCTCTGACATATGTACATGTACACGCGTAAAATATTTTACTCAAAGATTGTTATCTTAATTTCTAAAATTTCGCGATATAGTGAGTCTAAATTTAAACATATAGCCATGCCATATAATTTAAATAAAGGTCGTTGAGTGTTTCGAATTTTGAAGAGATTCAAAATTCGAAGGGCAATGGAATGACTTTTCCTAATTTAATATGAAAGATATTAATTTGCCGATGGTAATAGATTCAAATTTACAAGAAATCATAAGTTGGTGTCATCTATTAAATCCGATGGAATGGAATATTTTTAATTATATGTCAGAGGGGATGTTTTTCACCCCCTCGGGAATCGAACCCGAGTGCCAGTAACAGCAATCCGGGCCACCTGGCTCACCTGCAGGATTCGAACCTCTCTGACATATGTACATGTACACGCGTAAAATATTTTACTCCATTCCATCGGATTTAATAGTTGACACCAACTTATGATTTCTTGTAAATTTGAATCTATTACCATCGGCAAATAATATCTTTCATATCATATGTAATAAATTAATTTTCCTAAAAATATAATTGTCGAAACATTATATTATATATCCCTTAGAAATATTCGATTAATTTTCTGTTTGTGTCATTCGTAGTGTAGAGTGTATTATTTAGTATTAATAGTTTTTACTTTCACATTTCTATTCATTGCTGGGCTGGTCATCTTCGACAAATGACTTCTGCAGTGGCCAGCCCATCTTAAACGAATTTTAACGTTTTTTAACATTAATGTTAACTATTATTTATATTTTTTTCAATTATTTTTTTTTGTTATTGTTTTTTTTTGTTGTTTTTGTAATTTATTATTCTTGCTTAATCGCAGTGCACAGTTGTGGGGCGCTTTTGGCGCTCCCAACTCTCTGGCCTCGGTTCTGGTATTCTACTGGCGCCCATATATACATTGACATTTTACCAATAGCCACAACATCTGGCATTATTTTTAGACGGCTGATGAGGTGTTACAACCTAATTTGTAAACAAATCTATTTTCTTTCTGTAAAGGGCTGCCCCCTCTGCGTGGCGCAATAAATCAGTCATTGAAATCAGAAAACCGGAAGTGGACATTTACATGAAAGATTTTTCGTTTTTTTTTTTATTTTCTCAAAAACGGCTCAAACGATTTTTTTAAAGTAGATTTGGTCAAAAAAGAATGTTAAGGCTATGATAGAGAATATGGTCCAATTCATAACACGAAATGAAAATGCATTTGGATACTAAAAGGAGCTTTCGCTCCACCTTAACTGTCTCGTTCATTTCAGCCTTAGAAAGGTTTAAAAATGTTGAATTTTAGATGTCTTTCAAAGTAAATCAAGAAAAATGAATCTATATAATTGCTTGCGTCTTTCTTTTATTTCATTGATGTATCTTTGTAAGAGGCGGCCCGCTCCTCGGCGGCCTAATAAACAAAATGGATACCTACATGTATTTTTAACATTAGGTATTGAGGTTAGTATACGTTACTTTTCAAAACTTAATTAGAATTATATACTTTAAAATTATGTGAGCTAGATAGTTTTTATAATTTTAACAAAACTTTATTTTTACAAGAAATCAAAAACAGAGAGACGGAATGTAGATACAATAATTGTTCACCTGAAATTTAGTTGAAAATTGAAATAATCTTCTGTTCTTTGATTGATTAGTTAATTAAAAAGAGAAATGTATATTTTTTAATAAATCATTTGGAAAATTTTGCACGACGAGTTAACGCTGTGAATCCCAATCAGAACCCTTCCACATCGCCATCTATTGGGTCTTGAACTCGATAGGCAATTGACTAAGGAAAGAATGGCTGACCTCAAGGGGGCTTCTCTTGAAAGTTCGAAAGTTAGGACAAAAATTAAACTTGGAAAATCAAACTTGTCCAAACCAATGAAAAGACAAGAAACGTAGAAAAAGGAAATATGCCTTTCGGGCGAGAATAAAAACAGATTTTTAGAAATTAGATGGAAAATTTTGAGTTGAAACATTCTTTTTCTTTGTCAATCGTTTTATCAGTTAAATAGAAAAATACATTTTTAATTGTTTTAAATTGTTTTTTTATTTTCAAGTTAAATAACAAGAATCATGATTAATAGTATACGAGTAGATTTGATATTATTTATTATATAGGAGTTTTTAGGGCGCATCAACGACAAGGGTTATTAGCGCCTCAAATACAAGACAACCTAGAAACGTCTTAAATAAATAGTATCATAGACAAATAAAATAACAAGATAAATTTTATAAAATAACAACAAAATAGACCTATACAAAATAACAACAAAGATAATACTATATAAAATAACAACAAAATAGACCTATACAAAATAACAACAAAGATAATACTATATAAAATAACAACGAAATAGACCTATACAAAATAACAACAAAGATAATACTATATAAAATAACAACAAAATAGAGCTATACAATATAACAACAACGATAAACTATATAAAATAACAACAAAAGCTGTAAAGGGACTATTTAATAAATATACAACAGATTAAATTAGTAAAATCAAAGAAGTAGAAGAGGGATATTTTAGATATGGTTAAAAAGATTAATATCACGCAAATACCCAAGCAGGTTTTCATAGCAATCCATATCAGAGAGAATATCCCTGATGTTTTTATTTTCAAGTTTATATTTTATCCTTTTAGTATTGTAAAGTGGGCAATCCACTAATATGTGGGATACATCAATTCTCCTGTCACACGTAATACACCAAGGTGGAGCTTCTCTATTAATTAAAAAGCCATGAGAAAAGAAACAGTGACCAATTCTCAAACGAGTTATTATTGTTTGTTCTCTCCTACTATTATATTTGTGTTTTAACAGTGGAGTAATATTTGGTTTGATTCTTTTTAAAAAATTATTTTCTATTTCCTCCCATTCATTTTCCCAGTTCTTCAGGATTAAGTTTTTTGAAAATAATTTTATATCCTCATAGCACAATTCGGTGAAATCGTAAGTTAATTTATTTGCTCCCTTTTTTGCTAGTCGATCGACTTCCTCGTTACCTAAAATTTTCTTGTGGCTAGGGATCCACATGAAGTGAATTACTTTATCCATTCTGATAAGATCTTGGTGTATTATTTGGATTTTTTGGATAATAGGGTGAAATATATATAAATTTTGGATTGCTAATAAGGCACTTAATGAATCTGATAAGATTATTGCCTTGTTACTTCTTTGATTTTTTAATTTGAAAAGTGCGAGTTCAATTGCCTTCAGCTCAGCATTAAATATACTTGTAATGGGCGAGAGTTTAAAATGGCCAGATGAACTGTCCATTTTAAACGCACATCCCACATTTTTTTCGAATTTTGATCCATCTGTAAATATCAGTGAGAAGTTCGGATATCTGTTTAGCAATTCTGCTAGCAAGATGTTATACGACCTCTCATCAAGGCTCTCTTTATTAAATTTAGCCAAGTCCAATAAACAAGATGGTTTGTTTAAGAGCCATGGTGGTTCTGGGGTATTAATTATTCGAATTTGTTGGTCCAAGTAATTTCTAATTCCTTCTAGGTTTTCTTTTATTCTCAGAGCCAATGGTTTGGTATTTTTTGGACAATTTGAGAACTTGCTTAAGTTTGTGGGATTGAAAATGTCTTTATATGTTGGATGTGTTGGAAGAGAATTGATTTTTATAGCATAGTTCAAAGATAGTATTTCTCTTCTAACTTTTAAAGGGGGTTCGCAAGACTCCGCCAGAAGACTTGAAATTGGACTTGTCCTGAAAGCTCCCAAAGCTATTCTGATACCCAAATTATGGACCATATCGAGCTGTTTTAGAACGCTCTCTCTAGCAGAAGAGTAAATGGGTGAACCATAATCTAATTTACTGCGAATAATCGCCCTATATACTCTCAGTAAACTGATAGAGTCCGCTCCCCAGTTGGAATTGGAAAGCACCTTTAGAAGATTGAATGATTTTAGGCATTTCGTTTTTAGATCTTTGACGTGATCTCTCCAGTTTAGTTTCTTGTCAAAGACTAGACCAAGAAATTTTACACTATCCCTATATAATATGGGACTCCCATCGATGTATAAAGATGGATCTTGGTGGGATGTTCTAAGTCTGCAAAAATGTAGACAACATGTTTTATTCTTTGAAAATCTAAAACCATTTTCTGAGGCCCATTTATTGACATCATTTATTATAATTTGCATTTTTGTTTTTATAAAATTCAAATTTTTTGATCTTAAATATATTGCAAGATCATCGACAAAGAGAGAGTGCTGAACTGGCGACTTAATTAATTTTGAAATGTTGTTCAGAGCTATCGAAAAAAGTGTACAACTAAGAACAGAACCTTGTGGAATTCCATTTTCTTGAGTGTGTACCTTAGAGAGAGTGTTGCCTACACGTACTTGAAATGTTCGGTCTGTTAAAAATTTCTGTATAAAAATACCTAAGTGACCTTTAATACCCCATTCTTTCAATTGTTTTAAAATAGAATATCTCCAAGTTGTATCGTAAGCCTTTTCAAGATCAAAGAAAATGGCTATTACATGATCTTTGTTTATAAAGGCATTTTGTATATAATTTTCGAGACGAGCTAATTGGTCAATGCAAGATCGTAGGGGCCTGAATCCGCATTGATTATTGGAAATTAATTTATTATTTTCCAAATGCCACATCAAGCGTTTATTTACCAGCCTTTCGAAGACTTTACAAATACAACTTGTCATGGAGATAGGGCGGTAATTTTGCACGAAATGAGGATCAAGATTCTGCTTGGGAATGGGTACCAAAATTGCTTTTTTCCATATAGATGGAAACGAATCCTTTTGCCATAATTCATTGATAATATTTAATAATGTGTTCTTAGAATGTGGATTCAAGTTTTTCAGCATTTGATTATGAATATTATCTGGTCCGGGGGCAGTATTTCTAGTTTGATTTAATGAATATTCGAATTCCCAGACCGAAAAGGGTGCGTTGAAATATTCAACATTTGTTGAAGAAAAATTTATAGATCTTCGCTCGGAAATGTTTTTTATTTGAATAAAAGTAGGGTCGTAGTTTTCTGAGGAAGATATCTTAGAGAAGTGCTGTGCAAAACAGTTTGCGATCTCAAAGGGTCCTGTTATTGTATGGTCATTATTTTTTATTTCTTTAATTATTGGAAAATTTGTCCCTTTAATTCTTTTAATTTTGTCCCATACTTTTTTGTTTGGGGTATAATAGGAAATAGAGGAAATAAAATTTTGCCAAGACTTTTTTTACTTTCTTTTATTAAGTATTTAGCACGGGCTCTAGCTTTTTTAAAAATGAGCAGATTTCCAGTGGTGGGATTTCTTTCAAATTGCCTTAGTGCTTTTTTCCTTGTTTGAATTGTATTTCCTATTTCTTTTGACCACCACGGGACGGGGACATGCTTGACTCTAGTTTTTGACTTTGGAATAGAAAATTCAGCAGCTTTGAGAACTTTTTTAGTGAATTTTTCTAATTTATTAAAAACATTACTATCAGCGCTGTCATAATCGATAAGAGATAATTTATTAAAAAGTGGCCAATTCGCCTTAGCGATTTGCCATTTTGAATGTGTTCTGATAGGAGGAATTTTATTTAAATAATTTAAAATTATGGGAAAATGATCAGAATCACATAAATCCGGATGTCTTCTCCAAAAAAATTTTGTAGCAATAGATGATGAAGAAAAGGATAGATCTATTGATGAAAAAGAGCCATATGCTGAGCTGAAGTGTGTGTATTGGTCAGTATTCAAGAGAGAAATATTATTATTATTATTCAATATTAATTCAATTATTTTTCCTCTTGTAGATGATGATTGACTACCCCAGATAGAGCTGTGGGCATTAAAATCACCCAACAATAGAAAAGGCGGGGGTAGTTGTTGAATAATATTTTCTATTTCATTTTTAGACATTTTTTCATTTCCTGGTAAATAAATACTACAAATAGTAATGAGGGGCAATTTCATTTGAACTGCGACGACTTGCAAATTGCTATTGATGTATATAGGTGCAGAGAGCAGGTTGTTTTTTACAAGAATCGAAACACCTCTGCATGCCCGTTGTTGACCTTGGTCGCAATCTTTTCTGTAAATATCAAAACCTCTTAGGTTGACATTATTTGTGGGAGAAGTGTGAGTCTCTTGCAAAGCTATTACCATTGGGTCGTATTCATCAATAAGCAGTTTAATTTCTCCTAAATGACTGAAAAAGCCATTACAGTTCCATTGAATTATATTATTTGTATTTTCAGCCATCAGAAGAGAATGGAGAAGGAAAGTGATTTAGTAATTTAACGATTCTCAAATTACAGATACAGCAATGATAGTAATGCACGTTTTAAACAAATCATTTATTATTTATTTTCCTCTTTTTTTCTTTTGAGATCCACCACGACCCCTAACCCGAGCCCCCCCAGATGCCCCCCCACGGAAAGTCCGAAGTCCCCCCACGGAGCGCACCGAGGCGTCCGAATCGGAGGCAGATAGAGTTGATTTACTTGAATTTAAATTTTCTACAATTGTTAGAAGAGGTGTACTAGTATTTATACTCATATTAGTATTTTCTTCTTGTGTTTCAAAAGGTTCAATAGCAGGAGTTGTATTAATATTAGAATTATTTGTGGCAATGGATTCGATTTTATTTGTCAGAGATTTTATTTGTTCAGTTAGAGTCTTAATAGTATTTTTAAGCTCCTCACAAGAGGAACAAGAGGTTTTATTCTGTAATGTAGAGGCAAAACTTGTTTGTTTAGGTAAATTATTCTTTTTAAATTGAGCTTTTGCTGCATAATAAGATATATTTTGCTCTACCGATATATTGATTATTTCCTTTTCCTCAATAAACTTAGGACAAGATTTAGAGAAATTGGGATGAGATGATTCAGGACAACTAAGGCATTTTGGTCCATTTTGACAATCTGGGGATTCGGGGTGAGCGGGGTTGGAGCAAAAAGAACAAATAGGGGCTGATAAACACCGAGAAGATGTATGGCCATATAATTGACACCGGAAGCAACGCATTGGGGGTGGAAAATATTTTCTCACCGTAAGGCTGTAAAAACCCGCTTTAATTGACAGTGGTAAAGTTGGAAAACCAAATGTAAGAATAATTAGGGGAGTTGGAATTATTTGTCCGTGATCCTTCCGAGTAATTTTATGAAGATCTATGACGTTCTGATCTTTCAGTTCCAAAAGAATTTCTTCTTTCGGAATATTGACCAGATCTGGACAATAAATTACTCCTTTGGATGAATTAAGTGTGGCATGGGCCTGAGTTCTGATTGGGATATCAGCAGTAAATTGATTCAATTTAAATAGTGATTCGGTCTGTTTGTCATTAAATGTCTCAACCAGAAGGGTGCCATTTTTTAGTTTCTTAATGTTTTTTACTTTACCAGCAGAGTGAGAAATTACGTGGTTTATCAAGAAAGGAGAAATTTTAGAAAGGTTTTTTTCACTATCAGCATGGCTGATTACAATGAAACGAGGTTGGATTTTAGAATTATTTGTAAATAAACTGTTCTGGTTTATTGATAATAAATTATCAGAATTTTCGCCATACTGGGAACGAGGCCTTTTAGGTCGAGCTCGCGGAGGGACTTGAAGGGGGGGAAACATTTCGTTCCCCACCATGGATTAGCTTGGGAGAATTGCGACTTGCAATTCTCCCAAAAATAAATTAATAGTAAAAATAAATATTAGAATATATATCTATAAAAAAATGAATAAAGATTTGAAATAACGAAAGAAAACAAGAAATAGAAAAAAAAAGAAAAAGAGATAGGTTATCTGTGATAATGATGAGTGGTGTCTAAGAGAACAGCGAAAACACGTCCAACTGCCAAGAGAGCTCACTCACGACTGATTGAGTAGATTTGAATTTGTATAATACGTGTAATAAAATTCATTCTGTACCTAATAGATATTTGATTTTTATAATAAATTACAGTTTAATCCATTCTGCTATGATGAATGAAACAAATGGGTGAGCTATGCTAATTAATATCGTCTATTGCAAGGGTTGGCTTAGCCGACTTTGGAAATAGTTTGGAAGTTTCGCCGACTTCGAGAGAGGCGTTTGTCGTTTTAATTAAAACACTTGAGCAAGGGTTGAATATGACTTTTCCCGAATGGCCTCTTAAGTGGGGAGAAAAAAATCCACTCCCTTGGTTTGCTTTTCTGGTTAATCGGATTGTCTTGGAAAGTGAGGAGTTTTTTAGCAAATATTATTCAATAAATTTTTTTCTACAATACAGAAGCTTTTTATTGCAAATTATCGATTTTCTTTTTTCTTTTTTCTTAATTTAAATTAAATAGTTAATTTTATTTATTGTTAATGTCATTGTTACTAGCAAGAAACAAATGCGTCCAGAAATTTTCACAGATATATCTATAAATATCTATAGGTATAAATTGAAAAACAATTTTGAATGTATTGAGTATATAGCTAAATAAATACAAATCTTTTATAAAAAACAAAGCTTCAATAGTTTATTAGAATATCAAACGTTTCAGGAGAAATTTTTACTTAATAAAATTTGAAAAGATAGTACCTTTAGTATATATTTTCTTAAAGATTGTTGTTTCATATTCCTTTCTTAAAGCAACTATTTTTTCAAATATCTTAAAATGTTTATTGATAAAGGGTGAATTTCTCCCTAAACGTTTGCGTTTCAAATAAACGTTTACAGATTGTTTTTTTATAAAAGATTTATAGTGGTATTTAATTCGACTTGTTTCAAAAAGTGAATGAATATTTGTCAAATGGTTGTTCGCCTAGTTAAAAGTTGCAGCATCCAAGCTCTAAGCAGTTCCAAAGTGAAAATATCTCGTAAATATTGCGAAGCTTCTCTCTGCAAAATGACATGACGGAAATAAGGGGAACAAGATGAGATAAGCTGGTTAGGAGGGAACAGCCGTGTCCATTATAGCAACCGGAAGTGGCGAGCCCCTGGCCGCATCTGCTCTTCCGTTTCTTATAAAAAAGAGATTACTCAAAGCACCTGCTGACAAGAACCAACCACGCCAACGGCTGCACACTCGAGATACAAATTAGAACGATCGTTATGCTTTCATTGGTCTGGAATATCCAACATAATGTTTTGATACGTGCACAAGATTTAGAGGAGCTTAAAACAATGCCAAGATTAACTAATGGAGAAGAAAAAGTTTTTATTCTTTAGCATTGGTCAAGCTTAATAAGAAAAGTTGATTCTAGCCTGTAGTAGATCGATCTACTCTGCATCTCATCATGCATATCAAATGAAATAGGTATTAGAAATTAAAGGAATAAATCTATGGTGTTAGCGCCATAACCCTTTCACATACCACCCACCTTTTTTGAAATTAACATTTCAAGTTTTTCTAATGAAAAATTAGAAATTCAATTTTAAATTTTTAGTTCAAATGATTTGGATAAGTTTAGAATCAGGCGCCTTACAAGATTTTAAAAATATTCAAAACAACGTTATTATATAATTATCCTCACAGAATTCTAATCCGAATAAAATTCTTATATATTAAATAATTTATAATACTAGGTGAATACAGTGAATAAAAAAAAAATTATAAAGTTATAGATTGGGGAAACAAACCGTGTGTATTGCACCAAATGCACCCTTTAACTCCAAGGAGGTAGCATTTACTTAGGGAAGGTTTATTTTTCAAAATCGTCTATCTCCCAAACTATAAAAGTTAATTTCATTCGGACAACTCAATATGATAGTATTCGATGCCCCTATAGATATATAATCTGAGTTTACAAAAATAAATACGTTTTTTATGTAAATAAGAGGAAAACATCCGTAATTAAAGGTTATCCTAGTTAATATTATATAAATACTAGCTGCGAGGCCCCCCTTCGGCGGCCCTCTTGCTGGCCAAGGGGCTTCGCCCCTGGACTCCCCGGACCTCCCCGTCACTTGAACACTCCCCCCTCCTCCGCCTGCAACAACACTCCACCCCTGTAAACTTACCCCGACCCCCACCTATCACTCTCCAACCTACCAACCCTCTTCTCACCTTCTGGTCCTCCTCCCTTTTTCCTTTGAAACAAAAACCCTTAATTTAAAATCTAACCACAAACTACTCGTATATAATCTTTATATAAAATATGTTTATCTTAAAAAAAATGGTTTTTAACTTCTCCTTGTATTATAAATAGGGCTTTACAAATTTATTAATTTATTTAATATGAAAATTAATAAATAATTTTAAAATTTAATTTGTTTTGTTACAGTTGATATTTACATACTAGCTTGTTTTTATTTACTTTATGGGTGCTCAATGTTAGTTTTGTTTACAGGTGACATTTACAAATTAATATCTTTTTATTTTCCAATTATCCGAGCGATTTTTTGAATTTTTCTTTCCCTTAAACCTTATTCGGGCGATAACAAACATTAAATAAACTGCAACGGATCGTTGCTAAACTTTATCAAATTCATTTGAAATATTAATATGTTTATTCCTTTATTATTAATCAGATATCATTTGCTATTTGCAGTTCATGTTGACTTTAAATAAAAAATAATGATCGATTCTCATTTAATAGTCGAGGAATAACCATTCTACATTGAATTTTGACGTTTCGGTTATTATTGGTAACCATTGCTGAGGACATGGAAGAATCGAGTTAAAATCAAAAATAGTGATCGATTCTCATCTAATACTTGAGGAATAACAATTCTACATTAGGTTTTTGACGCTTCGATTAGAATTGTTATTCCTCAAGTATTAGATGAGAATCGATCACTATTTTTTGATTTTAACTCGATTCCTCCATATCTTCAGCAATGGTTACCAATAAAAACCGAAACGTCAAAATTCAATGTAGAATGGTTATTCCTCAAGTATTAGATCAGAATCAATCACTATTTTTGATTTTAACTCTATACCTCCATGTCTTCAGCAATGGTTACCAATAAAAACCGAAACGTCAAAAATCCAATATAGAATGGTTATTCCTCAAGTATTAGATCAGAATCAATCACTTTTTTTTTTTTAATTTTGGTAAAATAAGGAATTTGAAAAAAGTACAATCTTACTCTAGAGTAAAGTACTTTAAAATATACTTTTACTAAAAACTTTATTTAACCTTTTTTGTTGTCCCCAAGGTACTTAATTAGGATTTTAAATTTCATCAAAATTGGTTAAGTCATTTTCAAGATATTTAGAAAAAACTAAAAAAGTACTGAAATAAAGTACTAATGTTTGTGGGCCGATATGTACCAAAAACTAATCAGCGCTTCATTTGTTAAACTAATGGTAGGTTTTCAATTTCATTTCAATCGGTGCAAAGGTGTGGAAAAAATCGTGGACGAAAAAAACGAAAACATCCATCCATCCATCCATCCATCCCCACGCACTTCCAAAAAAAATGGCACTTTTTGGCCTCTCGACGAGATCCCTGGTAATTTTTGGCAAAATCGTCACGTGCTAAAATTCAACCCAATTGAATACTACACTTTGTGACCTTAATTGAGTCCATGGGTTCCGTAGTCTTTACCTGAGGACCCTTTGAAGTCCCGCTTGGCACGAGAGCGATTACAATACTTTACCCATGCTTCGCATTGGATAAAGTAAAAAAATTAAGCAAATCGGTCCAACCGTTCTCAAGTTATGCGCTTACCAACGAACAGCATTTCATTTTTAACCGACTTCAAAAAAAGGAGGAGGTTATCAATTCATCGGAATGTTTTTTTTTATGTTTGTTCATAGATTTTTATATATATAAAGATTTAGGCTAAAATGGAAATCGTCTTGGCAATGATTTTTTACATTCATAGGGTATCGTTTTCTTTAAATTGGAATTTAAAAATTGAAATAAATTTTATTTTTATGAAGAAATAAATGTGAACATATTATCTTAGAGACAAATTAAATACTTCCACTTATATTATAGGAAAAATAAAAAGTACCTAAGTCAAATTAGGTTCATCAAAGGTTTCGGAAACAAAACATTTCAATGAATCATTAATGAAATATTAATTGCCTATTTTGATGTAGATGGAATTTGGAATTAGTAAGCCAGAAGCCACCCTTTCTGCATTTTGTAGTGGAGATGCTCTGGTTTAATTAAATCTCAATACATTAATCAACACTAAATCAACTTAATAATGCATCCTGCAACAGGAGGGCAAAGTCGTATGTTCAGTCGGTTACCTGCCCAACCTAAAATAGGGAAAGAACCGCAATCATAAACCAGACTCATTCAAAATGTCGATTCTTGGTTTTAATTATATTCATAATCCAATTAGATTTTTATCAGAAAATATGTTGTAAAAGTTTGTAAAAGTTGGGTCTTCGAACTATGAAGTCAAATAACCGGTAAGCCCGGTTTGATAGATGGTCTAGGGATAGAGGACAAAGGGGATCTCTCATGGAACATTCTAATTTGTGGGAGACCACAGCTCGTCCTGTGGGATACGGGATATGATGGGATGCTGTCTTTGACAAGAAACCCTAGTAAATTCATTTTTCTATATTTGATGCGAAGGGGAAAACAAATTTGAATAAGACTAGTCCACACTGTAGCCCTCCCCCTGCACACCCCCAAACAGTTTTTCTAGAATCGAATCTCAATTCAATGATAAAGTTTATTAAGTAAATTACCAGTTTATCTGATAAATTCTTACAAATTAATCCCTTTGACCTTTTTATTTGGTAAGTCCCCTTCCCTCAGTGAAATATTTTTATGCGCATGTGCTTGTTATGAATACTTATTTAAATTAAATAGAATTATTTTTATTTCAATATTTTCAAACTATTGCTATAAAGACTGATCTTTTGAAATATATGATCGATATTTTAGGAAAAATCCAATTTTTTTTATTGGAAGGTTAAATAGACAGGTTGATTAAATTGAAAGATTTTTGCCGAGAGTAGCAGAATTTTTATAAATTGAAAGAGACAATAAAAGAGTGTGTCTGAGACTATAGTTTCCTATAAATTCCTGTGAATCAATTGTAATAGACTGATGAAGAGGGCAAAGCTCTCGAAACTATAGTTTCGTTACAAATAAATTAAAAATTTATAATTCCAGCAGAAGACACACTTTTTTATTGTCTCCTTCAAGACAGGTTGATGATTAGAAATTTAAAATACGCATTAGGAAACTAAAGTGTAAATATATCAAATATATGCTGAAAAACTTTAAAATCAATAATTTATAAAAATTTTAGCTACTTTAGGACTTTTCATTAAGCTTCATAATTTTATTTTACCAACTTTCCAATATTTTAAGCAATGAGCTTATCAGAGTTGTGATGGCCGTTCAACTGCGTTTGAAAGCGAAGCAATTACTTTTTTATCTTTGCTTTGTTAATACTCTTTGTTTGAATTTTGATAAATAAATCATCCTCTCATAATTTTCTGCCTTCTATGATTTGATTATCATAAATCTTCAAATCAAAAAAAATTCTCGTTCACCAGAGAGACAGATATCGTCTTCCATAAGTGAATCGTATGCATATTTCAGAGTCGCTTTTATATTAATATATTATCGCCGGTGTATTCTGTATACATTAAGCGACAGGTTCAAGATAAATGTTTCGAAAACAAGAATGATGATATTTGAAAAATGAACGAATAATGGAAATAAATGACAAAAACTGGATAGGTTATCTAAAAAGAATATTTTCCCATAATGGAAAAATTCTTAGTTCCGTTTATAAAAATCTATAAATGAAAGAAAAATAATTCTAAAACCTTGAGCTAATCTAGAAACGGACTATATTGAATCGAATACGTTTTTAAAAAATTCTTTAATTAATTCTACAAATTGTACTCGAATTCAGGCCTGTGCTCAAGATTTGACTTTGTTCAGAGAAAAGCACTCAGGGCTGCTTATCAGATCATTATCACCATTGTTGCCTTTATTTATCACAAGAGAATTATTCAAAAGCATTTGAAATTCAATGGAAATTCAAAATTGTTAATAATTAGAAAAAAATTAATAGTTAATACTCGGTACAATCGAACGAGGTGTTTTTTGAATTACCATATGATATTTTGTAAACAAAAATAAATAATTTATTTTTTGAAAAATTTGAATTTCGAAAAAATAAACGGAAGGGCTGGAAAAAATATTTGATTGAAAAAGAAGTCATTCAATTATCTTTTTATAAAGAAATGGCGTCACCGAAACTATAAACAGCGAACCGATTCTCGAAAAAGTTTCACTTTTTCTTCCAATTTTTTTCCGAATATTGGAACATTGAGCTAATTAAAAAATGTTTCTTTTTTTTAGGGTCGTGCATTGTTGATGATATCGATGACAAATTTTCATTTAAAAATAAGCAACTTTATCTAGCAATTTTTTTTTAATGAAATTGATGAGAGAAGAATTTACACCAAAGAGGTGCATCCCCTAAAGGCCTGAGTTGGCCCTTCCATCGTGAAAAGAAGAAGAAGATGGGATTTTATGGGCTGGGTAGGAGTTGAAGATATCTGTGGATGCGGGTCTTAACCACCTAAAGGTTATAAGTCGCTGAGAAGATGGTAGCTGAAAACGAGTTCCAGTCTCTGGAGGTTATAGGGATAAAAGAGTTAGCGAAAGTGCTGGTTCGATTTTTATTTTTAAATTTGGGGCTTCGGAATCTTTGCCACCAAAAAACATAAACTAGTATATTTCAATCAAATTTAAGGAACGCGGTGTTGGTTTATAGCGAAACATTGTTAAAATTAAATTAGGTTGGAGTTGGTGGTGTTTCACAAGGAGTTTATTTCAATTTGGAAGAACGTTATTTGCGTATATGAACATTTTATGTTTTTGCGATGGGAAGCAATGAAAAGCACGATACCTTAAATTTTTAACAGAAAAATAAAAACTTTTGATTATATTAATTGATTATGAACATGTTTTAATTGAAAGTGAAAGTTTCTTCGAAATTCATCGGAGCAAATTATTATTCGCTATAGAAGTTATGACTAAGGCATATATCTCAAATTAAAGGCGGGCTATTGATCCTTTTTTTTGTATAGTAATTGAAGATAAATTTCCCATATAACAAAGTAAATTACATTATAATATTTTACTAACTTTTATTCTATTAAAGCTTCTTAATTTTATTGAAAAACATTATTCACTGCAGTAAATGCGTTCGCTTCTTTTCTAGGTAAACATACATATACAATTATACATATATATATATCAATGGCGTGCCATCCATGGATGCTGTGATGCAGCACAACCCCCATATTCCAAAATATCAAGAGTAATTTCATCCGTATTATGTTTGAAAATTTGAAAAAATCTTTCAATAAATAGGTACTATACCATACAACTAATTCATTTAAAGACATAAAATTTAAAATTTACGGAGCTTTTTAAAGTTAGCAAATTTATTCCAGAGTTCCTATTTTAATCACTTCAGCTATCTTGTGGAAAATACTTTGATTTTATGAGATTCAAAAGCGAATTAATTTATATGTAGCCGACCTATGACTTTCATTTAAAATCTATTTAACAAAATTAATCGTGAAAGATGAGCTAAAAGATGTTTGGGCAAAAGTATTTGCTTTAATGAAGTCTGATTGAATATTCTATCTCTCTCTCTCTAAGGACTATCGTTTTGGTCCGAGTGCAAAAGGCCATTCCTAGAATAATACGAGTAGAAATTAAGAAATTAATCTCTAATAGTCTGAAACAGGTTTGAACTTGTATTCGGCAGGTTTGAACTTTTATTTGGCATCCTTTCAATACATCTTAGCTCCAAAGAAAGAGAGATCATTCTATTAGCGCCCTTTCTAGTTCATTTTCCTAGATCAGATTCTAATGAAAGAATCGCTCATCCTCACATTAAATAATAAAAAAGTGAAAGACTTGGTACACTAGAGCTGCCCTGGTAATTATTAATAAACTTAAATATAAATTGTTCATTTATGACTATACTATAATAAAACATCCTGTTAAAATCTCATTAGAATAATTCAAAAAATATTTTCTTTTTTTTTGAACCAGATATTCTAAAATCTAATCAGGACTATGTATTAATACAAACGAACTTTTTGACTTTCCGTTCTTGGGCTATCGTGGGTATCAGAATGCAGACACACAAATAGAAAAAAATCATATAGTTGAAAAATATTTTTCTCCGTGTTTCAGACATTTTAAAGCACGATGAACAAATATTTATTTTTATGCGTGATTTAATACGTTTAATTTGCATTATACCTTCTATGAGCGCGTCAGTCAGTTTTCAACTATGAAAAGAATTGAGACATCACCAGAATAAGCTGAGGTGAATATAGATTATCCGTTCTGTTTAAATATCAATTGATAAAAAATCTAATGTTCAATTTGAAAAAATAACGAAAAATTCTATGATGCGTTTTTATCGATAAGTTTTGCAAAAAGGTTGCAAAGAATAAAATAAAATTTAAAAAGCGAAGGTCTATTTTTTGGACAGCATCACCTGGTTGAAAAGTCCACGCACGCCACTGATATATATATATATTATAATTTATTTGTTTGAAACTTTTTCATTGAAAGATTTAAAAATGAGACGACTTCACCTTTTGATGAAATAGCTTTAAATTGAAAATTTCATAGTAATTAGTTCATCATTGCCGACACAGCTAGCATTTTGGCCACACGCCACATTTGGAAAATTATTTTCTAAATTACCTTTGCATATATATATGGCAGGATATCTAATTAAGAAAAATACACCTACCTATTATTTGTAATTAAGTTATTATAAAGAAATGTGTTTTGATAACATCTCTAGAATTTTCTAATATCAAACGCTTTTCGAACAGTTCTATGAGGAAGAAATTTTTCATAATTCATTTATCATATTTTTAAAAGAAAAACTAATATTTTTGTAAATTATAAACATGTGTATGAATTTTTAATTAATTTAAATTAAAATATATAAATTTCTAGAATTAACAAATCCACAAGACTGACGATTTATCTTTACTTTGCTTATGACTAGAGAGGCGGTCCCGAAGGATAAAATATAATATTTTGTGCCATAATTAATAGAAACTAAATTTAATTCATTTAAGCTCACTTTAAATCATTTTTGGCTTAAAAAAATATTTTATCATTTTTAGAAGTCGTATTTTATGCTTTTCTTTTTTCAGGTGATAACCAACTCACCACATCACCACATGTAAACTGGACATTCAGATTCTAAATATATGCATGGAAAATTAACATCTAAATAATTCATTCTTATATGATGAGGGGCTGTGGGTGATCATAAGTGTCGATACTCAACTAATAATAATAATAGGTAATATTTATAAATAGAGTGGAATAGAGTTGGACCCAACGTAGCTCTCAGCTGGCCTCATAGAAATTCGTTTAATTTTGTTTTGAAGGATGGAAGACAGTTAAGACTAAGAAAAGTTGAAGTGAAAATCTCCATAAGAAACTGAGTTTTGTTTTTTGCATTCAAAACAATATATTCTGAATCCTTGGCGAGTAAGGTGGTCATCAATCAAAGTTTTCGGACCACGCATCAACAACGAAGCAACACAAAAGAGGGATTTTTTTGTTGTTTTTGTCTCGTGATACAGATCGATTCACTCCAAGTTTATCTATTTAGAATCCGTCGTGGATTCATTATTCTTTTTATAAAAATCTCACGGATTGGTAACTGAAGGCTGGGAAATATTTCAAAAAAAAAAAATTTGGTCGAACAGATTTTTAAAAGAATTTTCACTGACATAAAACCTTCATAAAGAGAAATCAGTGAGGTCATCCTCTGCTTGATGCAAATATATATATGTATATATATCAGTGGCGTGCGATCCATGGATGCTGTCGATGCGGCGCATCCCTACTTTCAAATATTTAGAGTATTTTCATAAATATACAAAGTCAACAGGAGGATCTTTAAATTTTCAAATTATTATCCCTTATTTCAAATATTTCTATAAAAAACATTTTTTTTGTTTTGAAAAATATATTGGTTCTCGAAATGAAATAAAATTGTTGCATACTTTCAAGGGGCAATTAAAATGAATGATTTTTTCAAAAAATTTCCAGATAGAAGGTTTTCCAAGTCCCTGCCTGGTATATCTTCCAGTTCAAGCATGTCAAAGACAAGTCCTAACGAGTTTAAGTTGAATAAAAAATTTTCTCGCTGAGGAACTATTCGACTTCAAAATTTCAGGACGATCTTTACATTTTCAAATTATTATCCGTTATTTCAAATATTTCTATATAAAACATTTTTTGTTTTTAAAAGTATATTGGTTCTCGAAATGAAATAAAATTTCAAAAAATGATGGATACTTTTTTGGACAGCATCCCCTGATTGAAAAGTCACCATACATTTCGGGTTTCTCCTCACAAATCCACGGGAGAAATCCGAAAAACTAACATATAGAACCCATCCGCGGAAACCTCAATCAACATTTATTTATATATTTACCAAATATAAATATTTAAATTTATACCAATAAATTAGACCTTATTTGATATGTGTTAATTTTTTCTTTCCTCACTACCCCTGAGCTGCCCTCCATTACATTCAAGTAAAAGTTCTACCAGTCCGTCTCTCTCCAGAGACAATTTCGTTGCAAAAAATTTATATTTATAATTTATCTATTTGAGACTATAGATTCAAAAGTTTGACCTTGATATTCAGTCTTATTTAGAAATATATTATCAGTTAATTCTCATGTTTTCAAATACTTTGAATCCATGATAAATAACAGGTAAAATATTTCAAATCAAAAAGATTGATAATTAAGGTGAAATCTTTGAAAATATAATATTAAACAAATAAATTATATATCTATACTTATTATAATCCGCTTACGCGACGAGACGGCGACAACATTCTAAAATCCACTAATACAGTGGTTCCTAACGTAGGGGAATTTACCCCCATGTAGGTAAAATAGCTACCTGAAGGGGGTCAACTAATTAATATATGTTGACGGTAACGACCAAAGTTTTTTTTTTAGAAATACATATGCTTAAGAAGTATCACAAGTCATAAGATGTGTATTTTTTAATCTCCATTGATTAATGTGAAAGTGGAAAATTGGTAGGATGTCTTCAAAGAAAACGAGATTGTAAGTAAAAATCATGTGGGACACACACTATGCTCTTTTCTTTCCGACGTTATAAAATATAATTTAAAAATCTGGCTGAAACGGCTTCTACTAAGAATAACAATTCGGTGACGTCCCTGTGGATCCCTCTTCCACAGCAGATCATCTCATGTCGATATCAGTGACGAAAAAAAGAGTTATAAAAAAAACGTGGGATATATTGTCTTAACTATAATACATGCAAAGGAAAATCAATACTAAATTATACACTTAGCATATACTTATTATAAACAGCCAAGTGCTTTTCGAGTGTCTTTCGTCAATAAATGAAATCCCTTTTTTGAATACCAAGCGGGGCTTCTTTCTCTTGAAAAGAAATCTCTTTGAATATAATGGCTATGAACCTTTCAACATTCAAACCTTTTTATCCCTCTTGAAATAATGTAAACCTAGAATCTCAAAACTAAACTTTGAAAATTTTAATTAGACTTTATTAAATGACTTCAAATTTTTATCAAAAAGATTTTGTGTTAACTAATTTAAAAATTTAAAATTAATACCGAAAAAGCTAAAATAATTTTCGTCTAAAGTACTCACCCATTCAAGAATTTTTACAAATTTTTAAATCAAAGAGTTGCGGAAAACCCGTACAGGGGGAGATGGGGTCAAATTTGGACATTGTAATGTGTGAAAATTTTGCTGGCAATTTATTTTTTTATATTATGTATTGTAAGGTGATTGGTTGTTTCATGAAAGAGGAGAACTACCCCAGATAGGCAAATCACTTGGGAATAAATTATATGCAATGGTCTCAATAAATGCGTCAGTTTGATTGTTTCTCTAACGATTCTCAGGAACACCAGACCTTAAAAACCAAATCACTCAATAAAAGTCATCCCGTTTGTAGGAAAAAGCTTTATAACTTATTTCGATAGTTTAGTTTTTACAGTATTCAGGATCTATAGTAGAAAATTATTCTTTGTATTTGTTAATAAATTGGTATCAAAAAATTAAAAAAGAAGAAAAAAACATTCAATGTTGATTTATTTCTTTTAATTATCGCTTAAAAAACAAACATTAATCGGAAATTTAATTCATGTATATCCATTCAAAAATATTTTAATTTAAATCCCTCGTCCCTCGGACAACCCCTATAGAGCTGCTGCTGGAGTATTTTTCACATTCGTTTTTTTTTTAATTTTATTTTTCGTTGACAGGTAATTCTTTCCTCTGCCGATAAATGTCTGCATTCCTTTAATTAAATGTTCATGCTCGCTAGCTTGAATGTCTTAATTAGTATTAACACATTTGTGATTCTTAAGTATTTGCTTTTGCTCTGAAAAACTGTCCACATCACCTGTTGACTAAAAGGCCGAATTGCCAATGGAAGGCACCTCGAACCCCCCCCCCCCTAGGGGCTCGGGTTTTTCATCTTTGCAGCTCGTCCCTTCCCATTGATAACATATTCTCCTATTCAGATCAGATCAGATAAGATTTCAAAATAATCAGTGTCATTTCAAAAGGTACATTCATGGATTTATATGCCTTAATTGAATTCTACCAAACTTTTTTTTATAGCTTTAATAATGTACTAGTTGTTCCAGTATTTCATTTGTTATATTTTTTCATTCCAAAATCTAATTTCAGAAATTGCGGAATAAATAAATTCTTAAGCATATTAAATTCCTCTGTTGAATTAATAAAAAAATAAATTTTAATGAATTTATGTGGTGGTCCGTCACTTGGTCTCATACTGCATTAGTCCCTTCTCGAAAATCGCCCCGGTTGACACTGCTAATATCTTCATTCATCAGAGGCCCCTAGCCATAGCCCCCGCAAGGGGGTCCAAGTGCACCCGTGGCCCAGATGTGAAATGTTTTTTAAGGGGGTATGTTAGAAAAAAATCCATATAAAAAAATATACATATATTTATAAGGTTAACGTATTTTGTAGTTGAAGCTTCTGTGGTCAGATCAATTAAAATGTATTTCTATAACTAGAATCATATTCATAAATCAATTCATTTTTCTCTACCTACCCAATGTCTAGGGATTAAAAATCCTAAATGATTAAGCATCAATGTTTCACTATGACAAGTGGTATAAGGGTTACAACACAGTGACAATGAGCTTTGATGTGGCGATGTGTCCTGAGAGAGTCAGCTGAATGGAGGTGGTGGAGTTTTAAGAGAATACATTTTTAGGTTCTTTAGTAAATTAGCTAAAGTTACTATAATAATCAGCAGAGTCCCATGTGGAGTCTTTCGAAAAAGACGCCCCTAAGTTGCTCTGCTGAGTTTTTTCCAATCAACTTGGCTAAATAGTTTAAAAATGGTCTCAGAAACCCGAAGATTACCCTGAGTAAACTTATTGGCTTTTCTGTTATTCTCGCAGCTGACTGGCTCTATCATTTCCTTATCATTTAACCTTAAATAAGGTTCTAGTTAAAAACAAATTTTAGACCAGTCAATTTAAGTATGGTGAAATGATGATGCATTCGGAAAAAATTGAAAAAGTTTTTTATTATATTGGAAAGGGCATTTCGTCCAGGATTATATCTTTAGAGAAAAGAGACAGCTGCCTGCTTTTGAAATTGGTAATGTTCCCAAGCCGAATCCCAAAGCTTAACATTTATTAATATTGACGGGAGAAAGGCGTTTTTAAACTGCCAAATTCTGTTCTAAATTCTATTACAATAAATAAACTCAAGATCCATTTTCGATATTTAAGATCGCTCATAATTTTGTCAGTGGCTGAGACTAAATATCTTTTATTTCAAATCCATTCTCCTCTGCTCATGTAACATAAATTCAGGAATAAATTTCACTAAAAATTGCAGAATCCATGAATCTAGATCGACATATAAATTACAACGCATGTGTTTTAGTTTAAAGTACATATTATTTTCTCGATTCAATTACTAAAGAAAGAAAAAGTTAACGTGGCAGCACATTAGATCTTCCTACTTTTTTTATCACTTGGACTCGAATCTGGATCATATATAATCAACGACCTTTGGCAACTCTCACATCAAAGACACACTAGGGCACGGATTTTGATAATAATTTTGATCTTCGGGACTTTTTGAACCAGGTAAGTCTCAACACGAAAATCATTCAAAAAACTGATTTCATCCATCGACTCATGTTGTAAATATCTCACTTGCTTATTATATTACATTAATATTTTATCTTTCAATGATTTTTCTAATTCCACATTTCTCTACCGATTGAAGATTTTCTGCTGAAATTATTGAGGACAAATTTTTTCAATTACAAATTATTTTGATCGTTAATTTTGGACTCAAAATCGTTTTAACCCATTTGATTATCAAAATAAAAACAGAACACTGGGCAGCCTAATCTTATAAAGCAAGCATGTCTTCAGTGATAAGATCGAAAAAAACAAATCTTGAATCTAAAAACCTTAATACAATTATCCTCAATCTGTCAATTCTATCATTTTTAACCTTATAAATTTTTAAATTCCATTTTCTGATGTTTGCTTTTTTAGAATATTAGACTACTTTTTATACTTATGCTTTTTTTATAGATTAAAAATTCAACAAGACATTTGTCATATGTATTTTTATCTCTTGATCATACTAAGCAAATTAGATATAAACAATATTTAAAAAGGAAGCAGCTTGTTTCGGCATTATAGTGAAAATATTAAATGTCGATTTCCAAACTTCATTTTTTTTGTTTTTAAGCGCTTATTGATTACTAATCTCTATATAAAAAAATGCTCCAAAATAAGACGAAATAGAACATTTTTACTTATGGAAAGTGGTGTAGGTTTTAGGTGAAACATGATGTTAGTTAATAGAGTAAAGGGTGTGTAGTTTCACAGTGAATGAAATAAAACTCAAAGAGGTTTATACAAACTCAATATATTTCGGATTATTAGTCCATCATCAGGAGTTTACAAGACAATACTAATAATAATTGAACGAGTGGTCGCCATTCTTGACATTCAAATCATGGTTCCCAATATAACAAAATATAACATTCAAATCTTACACAAGAAAAACACCAATGAAAATTTAAAATTTAAAAAAAAATTTTTTTTAAAAAAATTGTTTTACAAAGATTTTTCTTTTTTTAATTATAAAATATATAAATGTAAATATAAGAAATCTAAGTAAATATGAATATTAATATAAATAAAAATTACAAGTATAAATATAAAGTCTTTTTAGAATTGAATTAGAAAGTAAAATTACAAATTTAAGTCATAGACACAAAATTAATTATAAATATCAGTTTACAAATAAGCCTAAATAACATATAGAGATGAAGAATTAAGATAAAATATAATAGGGATAAATTAGATGAGATAAATTACAATATACAACAATTTTTGTGGTTATCTCATATATCAAACTGTCATTTATTTTAAAGACTGAAGGCGCGTGATTTGAATTTAATTTTGATTGTAATTTGGGAAATAGTATATATTTGAGAGAGACTGAGGTTAAGTTTTTTAATTTTTGTTAATTAGTAGATCTATTATTGTGGAATTTCTAATGTCCTGCTGGTTATTGAGAATTTTATCTTTTTCAATTATAGCTTTCTTAATTTCGGTTGATTCTAACAGGTCTAGTTTTCGGCTTTTAGAGGCAAAGTGTAGTGGTATAGGATTTTGGGGTGAAGGTGAGTGATTGTTTTCAATAAGGTGGTCTGCGAAGGCGGAGGTTGGATCACTCTGTATGGTGTCTGATTGCAACTTTCTTAACGAACTCAAATGTTCTTTATACCGGGTTTTGAAAGTTCTGCCCGTCTGACCAATATAAAACGAGTCGCAGTCTTGACATTCAAGTTTATAAACACCAGATTTCTCCTTTGGGTCAATTTTATCAAGTTTATTATTAACTAATATAGATGACAGGTTAAAGTTGTTATATAATGCTGGGGTGATACCCTGTTTGTGTAAAAAAGTGACTATTGGTCTATTAAATTGATCAGAGATGAAGGGAAGTTTTCTATAAATTTTGTCTGTTTGAGGGGGAGGTGGTTCAATTAGGGCCAGGGTTTTTCTAAATGTTAGTTTTCGGAGGATATTTTTTATTATGCTTGAGGGATAGCCGTTGTTTTCTGCTATTTGATGGATAGTATTAAGTTCTAAATTGTAGTTTTCGGGGGACAATGGGATGTTTATGAGACGGTGAAACATTGAATAAAAGGCTGACAATTTGGTGTTTAGGTGGTGGTTCGAAGAATATGGAATGACGGTATCTGTGAAGCTAGGTTTTCTATAAATTGCATATTGAATCTTATTATTTTCTATTGATATTTTAAGATCCAAGAATGGGATAGTTTTATAGCCTATTTCAGTAGAGAATTGAATTTTTGTATTAATGGAATTTAGATAGTCTGTAAACATTTTTATATGTCTATCTGTTCCTGACCATACTACCAAAATGTCGTCTACATAACGTTTCCAGAACTTAATATGTTTGAAGAATTTGTTATGAGGACTGAGTATTCTGTCTTCAAGACTTGACATGTAGATATCGGCGAATAAAGGGCTTAGAGGAGAGCCCATAGGTAAACCATCAATTTGTTTGTAAAAAATATTGTTAAATAGGAAATAATTTTGGTCTAGGCAAAGGTTAATTAATTTATGTAGTCCTAATGTTTGTGTCTCCGGGAAATTTTGGTTGACGAAATAATTTAGGATGTTTTTCAAATCGGTAACCGGAACGGATGGAAACAGGTTTTTAACATCGAATGATATTAGTTTACAAGAATTATTAACGGGAATTTTATTAAGAGAATTTGTAAGTTCTATAGAATTTTTGATTGAGTGTTGAGGGTGAAAGTGCTGTTTAAGGGTGTCATTTAAGTATTTGCTGATTTTATAGGTGGGTGCGTTTATATAAGAAGCTATGGGTCTGAAAGGGTTATCCGGTTTGTGAATTTTGGGGAGTCCATATAAGATTGGGGCTTTCGGGTTCATATTTTTCATCTGGAATGGAGCGTTTCTGGGGAGTAAATTGTCTGCTAATTCATTCAATAATTTGGTCACACAAGATTGATATTTGGGGGTAGGATCGGCCTTAAGTATAGATGTATCACTTGATGAGATGAAGTCATTCATTTTGGCAACGTAATCCTCCTTTCTGACCAAAGTGATTGATTGGCCTTTGTCGGCTCTTGATACTATTATCCCATTTTCTGTAAATTTGGATTTTAGATTATTAATAGTTCTATTTTCGTCTTGGGGGGCAAAGCTATGGTGTTTCTTGATTGTGTTTTTAATTGTTAGGGCCATCTCAGTTTTGACTTCTGTTGGTTTCCCTGTTAGGGCCAGTTCAGTGTCAATGGCTGTATTTAGAATGGCTTGTTGCGAAATTTTTTGATTTGGGGCGTATTTTAAACCTTTATTCAGTAGCTCTATTTCTTTAGGGTCAAGCTTAACGTCTGTCAAGTTCACAACTCTAGGGTGAAATGTTATTTTACCTGGTTTTATTGCATCCTGTTGTTTTGAGGTGGTGTCCGATTCCTTCTTGAGTTGTGTGATCTTCTTTTGTTTTCTTGCAAAAAGTGTCTGACGTAGTCGAGATGTTTCGTTAAGTGCTTGGTCCTTAATAGCATTCAGGGCTACTGAATCCAGGTGTTGTTCTAATTGTTGCTGTACCTTTTTTAAATGGAGTTTGAGTGAGTTGCGTCGTCCATACCACTGTTGAATCTCTGTTGAAACTCCTGATGATGGACTAATAATCCGAAATATATTGAGTTTGTATAAACCTCTTTGAGTTTTATTCCATTCACTGTGAAACTACACACCCTTTACTCTATTAACCCGAAATAGAACAATTGACATAGATAGATCAAATATATAATACTAATAAAAAAGATCGAACTACATGTTTTAAAAATATATTTTTGATTAAATGAAATTGGTGGCATTGCGCACAATCACCGCATCAGTCCAGCAACACTACAGAAAAAAGAAAAAGTATCACTTAAATAAATTTTAAGGAGTTAGGTGTTGGTTCTAGGGGAAACATTTTAATACAATAATAAAACTTGAGTAAGATACGAGGTAGGTTTCACAAAAAATAAATAAAACAAAATTGAGTTTTGAATTCGATATATTTCGGGGGTTAGCCCATCATCAGGAGTCTAAAAAAAGTTTTTTCTTTGACTCCTGATGATGGGCTAACTCCGAAATATATCGAATTCAAGACTCAATTTTGTTTTATTTCTTTTTTGTGAAGCCTGCCTCGTGTCTTGCTCAAGTTTTATTATTATATCACTTAAATGTTTATTCATCTATAGAACAGTCATAAATTAACTTTGAACCGACAGATTTTCTTTGTCAATGTTTTTTTTCTATTTTTATAAAATCTACAATATTAAAAAAACGAAGAAAGGTAGATCTGAGACTCCATCAATCTTAACCAATTGAAAATGGCAAAGTTCAAAGAGGTGATAACGTCTGGGTTGCGGAAAACCATCGTATTTTTCATATATTTTCATTAAAGAAAAATTAAAAGATGCTAAATAAGTAAAGCAAAAACAGGTGCATTTTATTCGACTAATTTTACATGCTTATCTAATAATAATCCAAATTAGTACTCTTGTTTTGATATTATTAATTTGTTTGTGTTTAACGATGCCTTTTAATTAAAAAGACTAAACATCATTGATCTTAATTAAGAAATGAATATTAATTTAGAGATTTTCCCCCGAGGAGGGGCCCAATATCTAAATGAACATCCACTTTCACTAAATATTAAAAGTACAAATGAAAATTATCTATTTTATCTAGAAGATTAACCTTTCATTAATTATATGTTTAGCCCCTCAACTGTGATTCACACTAAATAAGATCCGGTCTAAGGACGCTTTATTTAGCAGTGGAAGTTTTGGTGTTCATATTGATAATTTAGATATGTATTTTTGGATTATATTATATTATATAGAGAAATTAGAAAATACTTTGACATCTAGCAAGACATTCCCAAAGAGTGTTTACAAGGATTACTAAAATGTAGTGATCGTCAACTTAAAAACAGCAACAAAAAAATTAAGGAGCGAGATGTTAGTGTAATTAAAGTCGGTTAAAAAAGAATTCACCCTGGCCCGCAATATATTATTATTTATTTTTTTTTATTCAGGAACTTGCGAACTACAGTGGAACCTCGGTTAACGACAAAAGGAGTTGAATTTTTATTTTGCCAAAATTTTGTTTCAGATAACGAACATAATCACAGGCAGATTTCAATTTTAGTTGTTAAGCGTGCCGCGATTAAAATTACTTTACCGAGTGTTTATGTTAAACTTATTTTTTCTTTTTTCAATTTTCTGATTTGATATTTATATACTTAATCGATATGGCGCATAAGAAAGAGAAAAGTGTTGATAGCATTGGAAAACATTAGTGTAGCAGTAGAGAAAAAAAATATTACAAAAACGAGACTGGCATTCGTGGTTTTGACAATGCTTAAGAATACAATGTGGAAAAATCGACTAATTATAGAATTTCCTTTGTTTTCATCAAAGAAAACCCATTTCACAAATAAAATTACGAAAATTTCGGAGGTTAGAACGGACATTTGCATTAATTTCTATGGATGAAATTGCTCCGGTTAATAAACAGAATCGCGAAACGGATTATATTCGTTAACCTTCAGTCTTTCAAGAGCCGCATCCACAGATACCTTCAACAACGACCCAATCCCTAAATCTCTTCTTATTTTCACAATGCAAGAATCCACCACGGACTACAGAGAAGGTACCTTTTTGGTGCAACCTGCAACTTCTTCTTGTATCAATATCATTATAAAAAAAAAAAACAAGGTTCCACTGATTATGGCAGTTCTAAAGGATTATGTCTTTCTGACCACCCCCCCCCCCGCAATAAAGTTGTATAACACAATCTCCTCGATGATCATGTCACGTGCTTTGAATCACCTCCTTGATCTCAGGTTCTGGGTGGTTTCTCCTTCTTTACATTTGAAAAGGAATTTTTTTTTCGATATACAAAGTCTCTTTTGAGGAGAATGATAATCTGGTGACTGCCTTCCTTCTCCTTTCCTTAGGAATTTATATATAAGATGAATTTTTAATTTTAATTTGAAAAGATAGATTGTATAAGTATATATTGTAGAAGTCAGATGCAGATGTTTTAGAAAAGGATAGATTAAAAAAAATACTAACAATATAATATATTCTTTCATTCACTAGCACCTAACTACTACAAACCTATCGAACTAAACATTCAACTAAGAAAAAACTGTTTCGGATTGTGTACCACCATTACCAATCCAACACATTCTACAAAACCAGAAACCACCGACACCCTCTTTTCCTCCCTCTATAGATACACCTGCGTATATACACACCCACACAATTCATATGTTTGCGTTTGTAGGCATGTTGGGGTGAAATTAATAAAAAGTTAATCTAAAATTTATTTTAATTAATTTCCTCATTATACAACAACATTGAATATACCTGATATCATTAATATACAATTTTAATATTTAAATTATTAATATTTGATGTATTTCTCTCTCACTTTCAATATTACAAGTAAAAATTGAAATGAATTAAAAAGAAAAAAAATCATTATATTGATAACAATTATAAATCTTTTTGAACCAACTTTTGCAAGGAGTGGCATCGGTCATTACCTAAAAGGCTTACAAAGTATTAATCTGGGGGCACGGGGGAAAGTGCCCCAACCAAGTTCGATTCGAGCGGGCGGGCACTTGAAAGACTACCCTTTACAGGAAGCAACTAGCGCCATTTTGAGACCTCTGTAACTTCGCACTGAAAATATGTACATTGATTTTTTTCCTCAATACTTGTCCACAAGCTTAACTAAAATAAGAAATGTCATATTTTTCTTGCTTATAATGTTCAAGTTAGAAGAATCCAAGGATAGGCTTTTTCATCACTGACTGACTGACTCATCAAAATTCTAGGGCAGACATGTCAAACATGTTTTTTTTTTTTTTTTTAATGATATTGATGAGAGAAGGAGATACACCAGAAGGTGGATCCCCTAAAGGCCTGTATGGGCTGGCCCCTCAATCGTGAAAAGAACAGAGCAGAAGGAAAAGAAGCCGGGATCACGAGCCAATCTCAGAAACTTAGATACAATTCAATATCCAATTTACCAAGGTTTTAGGGGCTTCGAGCAGTGGTAAATCCTCCGCGCGATAAATTCGGTTAAATTTATCTCCCACTTAATTTTTATTACCAGACCCTATACTTACAGAAAAAAATGTCTGGGTATAGCCGGGAATCGAACCCGAGACCTCCGGGTTGCCAGTCAGTTGTTCTGACCATTACACCACCGAGGCGGACATGTGGCCCGCCGAGACTTTTTAAAGATTTTTTGAAAAAAATACTAAATAATATGGTAATTAAAGGAATCGTACGGAGTTGGACAAGACTTTAAATTAAATACAAAGTTTTACTTTTCGTTGCTGGTTTGCAATTTTTTCAGTGGCTCATTTATTAACGTTTGGCCTATTTAAATAAAAAAAACTTTGAATTTAATTTAAAGTCGTGTCCAACTCCCTACGATTCCTTTAATTATTAATCATGGACACGAATAATGAAATAATACTAATTAATTATTTTAAAGTGAATTTTATTTGTATTGTGTAAAATAGATTAATATATTAACTTTCGATTGTATTGACTTGCATTGCAATATATTAACTTGAGATTGTATTGACTTGCATTTTCAAAGGGGGGACCTTTTGTATTAATTTCAGGTTTTTTCGAGGAAGTTAAAGTTAATTTTTTCGCTTTATGTCAAAACAAATACCGAATTTCATCTCTTTAAATACTCTTGTTTTAGAATCGATAAAAATATCTTGGGAATTAATATTTTATTTTTCTATGAAATTCAAAAATTCTGACCACTGGAGTGACCCTTTTTATTCATTTCAGGTTTTTTTTAAATATTATATTTTTATCCAAATTTTTAATCGTAGTTTTGAATTTCACAAATCCAAATTATCTAATTTATTACCCAAAATAATGCACATATTTGGTGCATCCCTCAAAAATTTTCTCCTCTGTATCGCCCAACCGAAAAGAAAAGGCGATGGCACTGTGTTTACAACAAATAAAATGCTATCTATATATCTATCTATCTATTACAATTGGAGGAATACGAGAAAACTCTGCTGTCCGCAAATTATATTAAATAGCATTTTTTTTTTCAGTGAATGATTTGTGATATAATGTTTAAAACAGACAAGCGAGCTGTAGTTTATTAACACAAACATGTGGGATAAATTTCAGCTCATTAGCTCCATCCCTTCCAGTCTCTCAATTTAACAATTGCATTTTTTATGATTTTTGGCATTTTTGAAACCCTAAGTTATGAAATTAGAAAATACAGCATCAGAGCGAACTTCTGCAACTTTACACTCTTGACTTATCATAGTTTTCTATCATTTATCATAAATAATGATGAATTAAAAAATTTAACTGAATCAAATCTCGAAATTTAAATTAATAAAACTTAATAAACCATTTTATGGAGAAACCAAAATGTATAAATATTTCTTCGGATATTTAAAATGAATTCGCCCTAAGATAAAATATTTATGTCACTGTGCCACAGTTATTTGAAAAATCGAAACATAAATAAAACATTTGTAAAATAAAAAAATAAGTTTGCAAGCTAAAGACATAAATTTCGTTTAAATTTTTCTCTTTTTGTTTTATGTTTTTGTCCATTTGTCCCCTAGCTCTAATCGCTGCTCGAATCCAGTATATTTTTTCCAATTAAACTATGCTGATATTTTATTTGTTTATTTATTATTATTATTGTTTTTTTTTAATCCGATCTAAATTTTTATTGCTATTTTCAAAGGAAGAATACCGTGCTGTTGTTTGTTGTTTCACAATGAAAAATTAAAAGAAATTAAATTACTAAACCATTACATAATTTGTTAAACATATTATAAATTTTTATGTGGTGTACTAGATGAACAAATAAATTAACAAGAGAGGGCTTTTCATTTTGTTTTAGCCTGAATAAATAAATCGAACCTGAGTCATTTTATTTGGTAACTTGATAAGAAATTGTATTAAAACATTAGGTGAATAATTGTTTTAAGGGTCAATGGGGACGAAATTAAAAAAAATAATAATAATATAATTGTTTGTGAGGTATTCTTATCCATGTAGCAATCTCTTTAAGTAGAATTAGACAGATTTTTTTTCATAACTTAACAAATAATAGAATAGACCAGAGTTTCCCAAACTGTGCGCCGCGAAGCTTCATAATTAATTGAAGCAAGATATTTGGCCTAACTAGACAAAAAACAAGGTGAGAAAAAATTGATTTATTATTTATTTTTATCTCTTACTTACGAATAGACATACTTTTACTTAATGTAGTGCGGCAAGGAAAAATGTTAATTGAAAAAGGCGCCCCGATTCGGAAAAGTTTGGGTACCCCTGGAATAGACGATTCAATTAGTACTAAGGGAAAACATGTTTGAATTTAATTCACTTTATAATGACGTTCTAGGAAGGCGTCAAAGTGAAAATTTTTGTGGGGAAGTGAGAGTCGGACTCACATACCGAGTTTACTGACACTTAATACATATATGATATATATTATAATTGAAGAATCTTTTATAAAAAAAAAAAATCATTTTAAAACTTTTATTTAAAATCCAAACGTTTAGGAAGAATTTTTCAATTTATCAAAGGAATTTGAAAAAATAATTTCTTTAAGAAAGAAACGTAGCCATCTTTCGGACTAGGATAAAAAACTTATTTTAAACACAGATCTTTCTAAATTTTACGCTTGCCGGTGTTGTGTGATTATTTATAAGCTATTAAATTCTGATAAATTCATTTGCCCGTCTTATTTAGAAAATCTATTTGTCGTCCATCGCTCCACCAGGAAGACAACGCTAGTGCACAACTAACCTGGGACACAATTTTGACTTTTCTAATCCCAAAATTTTAGATAAAGACCGAAATTTTGTTCTAAAATGTTTATATTTTCACCTCAAAGTTACATGGTCTTTAAAACTCCAAGTTTAAAAATACAGCAAATATTATTTTTTAACCTTCCTTTAGTCGCGCGCACATCACAGGTGCATCCCTATTACACTTTTCCCTCCTCTTGCCGTCAATAGACGCTTTAGATGACAAAGGGCTTAACCCGACCACTTATACCCCCTTTTGAGGGTCTTCATGTTATCTTCCAAACTTCTAATTACCTATATATCGCTGTACTGCCGAGCTTAAAACATGTCGGTAGAGAGTTGTGGCAATACTCAGGTTTTTTCAAAATAAAATTACGCGTTCTGTAATTGTATATCACTGTATAATACATTCATAATCTGAGGTTCAATAAATTCAAAAAGATTGGCAATCAATGGAACAATTGGAACAACTTACAAAAAACAAATTAAAAAGATTATTGTTGTTATGTTAGATGTTTATTCATTGTTCCACCATCAGTTAAAATCTAGCTCTGTCTATATAACATAAAACTTGAGGCAACCTTGGATGACGCACAGCGCGATCTCCTTCAATGTTATTTAATCATAACATCTTCATTTTTTTTTTTTTTTTACACACATTATATAATATATACACTATTTACATATTTACATGGTAAAGCATTTTTGGTAGGTTTCGACCTTTTTTATGATTCTGTCTGATCTAGTGAGATATTAATCCATATAATTAATTGAGGAATTTTTCTTCTTGGATGATTCTTTCATCAGGGCCATTAATTGGTTTTCAGCAGATGATATGTACTCGGAATCATACTTTGGGGTGTGGGGGAAATATGTCATATCATATTTCTTCTATAGCGGTTTCCGACGTCATCCTCTACCTGGGAGGAGCGGGGTTCGGGAAGCTTCTCTTTGATCTTCCTTGAACACAGGGAGACTGAGGAGATTTCTTAAATATAATTTTGTCTCCACTTTTAAATAACTTTTCAGGTTTTGTCTACCTGTCATAATATTTTTTGTATTTATTTTTTACATTTTTTTAAAATTGAACTAAATAGTAAACAAAATTAGAAAGTCTTACAAGGACCAGGTCGGCTTCAAGATTACCTACTTCTTCGATGAAAAACATGTAACATGTAACAGGATTTTCATTCGGAATTGGTGGTATGTTTCCGTAATTTTCTTTATAATTCCAGGAGTTTGTTCATGAATGACAGCTAATGTCCTCATTTGTTTTCTAACCTACTTTCTTCTTCTTTTGGATTAGCTGTTATTTTTTATTCTTCATTTTTTGGTTGTCCTACAGTCGACAGTGTGTCCATGTGTCTCTCATCTGATGTGAAGTCTTTTTCGCCACTTTCTTGCAGTATAGAATCGATTACACTTCCACTTTCTTCTTTAACTTTTATTTATGTTATGTTACTAGTACCTTGTTCAACATCTTCACTGGACCTCATTTGTCGTTCCAATAACAGTTGCATCGCAACTAAATTCGTTTTTCTTCTGGTTTTTATAATGAAAACAGTTATTTAATACTTTATATCTCTGAATCTTAAATAAGTAACAATTAACTATTTAATTTAAACTAGAATAAATTTCACTTGGCTTTAAAAAAAAACAGAAACACTTCATAGGTGCAACGCGACTAACCATGTCGGAAAGAGGTGCGCGCCTAACAGAATGTTAAATGATTTTATTGATATTATATGACGATGTATTTATGATTTAGGAATAAATGAACAATTTATGTTTAAGTTTATTATTAACTCTTTTGTTGAAGGTGTTTTCTTTCATAACTTTGATTGAAACGTATACAGCTAAAGTTTGGGGAGAGTTTGAGCAATGTATAGACAAAAACTTAATTTTATATAATATATAGGTATAGCTACATATATTCCTTTTAATGGCGTCTCAAGCTTTTCACTTTTTTGATATTCCATAAATGCGCGGGTGAGTGATTCTTAATCGAGAGAAATTACTAAAAAGGGCGCGGTTAGAATGATATTCCTTTGAAGCTAAGCAACATTGCAAGAATGCCAGACCTGTTTCAGACTGGTAGAAGTTAATTACTTAATTTCTACTATCCGGTATAGATATTTATAATTTAAAATTGTTAATTCACCGAAACTGCAAGCAGCTTACCGAGTCTTAAAAACATTTCACTCTTCCCTTCAATTTATCTATGTATTTTAAAATTCCTTTGAATAATGATTTTTTAATAAAGTTTAGGGAAAGCGGTGTTGGTTTATAGTGAAACATATTAAACAAAGGAATTATTATTTAACGGGTTATAGTGGTGTTTCACAAAGAGGAAATAAAATTAAAAAAATTAAAAAATCTTTTAAATTATTTTTGGAGATTTTTTATTTATCTCTATACATATTTCGGGCTATGAACCCTTCATCAGGAGGTTAAACAGAACACTGAATATAAAAATTTTACATTGTATATTCAGTGTTCTGTTTAACCTCCTGATGAAGGGTTCATAGCCCGAAATATGTATAGAATAAATAAAAAATCTCCAAAATAATTTAAAAGATTTTTTAATTTTTTTAATTTTATTTCCTCTTTGTGAAACACCACTATAACCCGTTAAATAATAATTCCTTTAATGATTTTTTGTTTAACTTTTTATCACATACCATATTATAAGCCTTAACTGAAGACGAAAAGTTGTGCTAAACTTTTTGTAATTATTTAAAAAATTGTCTTCCTTATCCCGAAGAACTAATACTTAAACTCTTTTTTGTTTACTTTAAATTTGACCCCAAGTTTCTTGATACTGGAGTAATTTTCCAAGAGCTAAACGAATTAATTATTAATATATATGAATTGGTATGATATATATATGGTAAATAAGTAGAGAACCTTTCTATTCCTCGTTATTCTTCATTGTGAGTTTTCTATTTATTCCGCTCTTAATTCTAATTCGAAAAACTCTCTAATTCTAATTGATCGAAATCCTTGGGATTTCTCTCATTGAAAGTGACGCCAGTCCCTCTTAAAGGGCAATGTAGCAGAATGTCTTAATTATGATTGAAAGGGTGGCACCGAGAGGAGTTCAAAGGACTCGAGGAGGCGTTTTCCTTTTTAGATTCTGCATTCCTCAGCAAATCCTATTCCTTTGGCCGAGCTGTCACTTGGTTCAATTAGTCTTTTTCATTCGAATCTGCGGACCTTCTACGTCGCTAGTGAGAATTTCTCTTTTTTGAGCTGCCACTTTCAATTTAGAGAAGAAAGAGACGGATATTGCTCAATTCACAAAGATCGGTTAATTTATTATTTAAATTTGGATGAATTCAGTATTTATTTTTTGCCTTCATTCATTTTCAAATGTAAAAATCTTTTCATGCATATAAAAGAGTGCGTTTTCTGTTTAATCGGAATTAAGGACATTGTAAAAGCTATAACATATGAATATTATTTTGAGTTTCTAAAGCTACGGTCTATGATAAAATCAAATCATTCATAAGAGGAAATCAATAACGTTGTCCTTGTCTTCTTGCAAATAAATATACACTAGTAATAATTTGACTTTATCGATACCCCAAGTCAAGTCAATTTATTACTAAAAAAACACTTTTGAATATTTATCACAAGGATATAGAAAAAAGCAAAGCCTTTGGAACTCAAGTATTATATAGAATTTTTAAAATAGTAAATATAGTAGCTAGTTGTACAAAAATTCTTATAAAATAATGTCCCAAAATTATACCGATAATCTTAGAGGCTACTTTTAGAGGAAACCTAAACACTTTTTTCAGAAATAGAACAAATTCAATTTACAATTTATCATTTTCTTTATCTGGACATAAGCCATTAATATTGATGGTTTATGTCAAATATTCCAAATATATACCAATAAATTTCTGAAGATATTAGAGAATACAAAAAAAAAATTAAAATAGATATTTGAGAATTAGCCGCTTTTGATAAATTATTCAAATTTACAGTTTTGTTACTCAAATTCTTAATAATTTTACTTCAATACAGATTAAGTGATTCATTGATTCACGAAATCTATGAAATGTTCTTGAAAAATATATATTCTCAGCCTTCCAAATAAAAGTTTTTCTTTGAATATAGGCATTTGATTTTAATTAATTATATCCTTATTGCAACTAAATAATAAATTGGAGGAGAAATTGAAATTTAATTAGTAGTTCTCTGTTTTGAAAATAAAATTATTTTACATGTTAGAACCAAAATAAAATTTCTACGTTCGGTTCTTGAGTTATTGTGGGTATCGGAATTCAGACGGACAGGCATGGGCTTGGCTTTTCGAGGGGTGGGAGGGCAGAATTTTAGATCAAATATTTTTATTTTATTTTCGAAATTTTATTCTAAAAACTTTGAAAAATTATGATTATATTTATTAAATATTCACCTACCTTCAGGGCGGCAAAAGGTGCATTACGAAATTTATGGGTGGGGGAGGATTCTGTACTATTATTGTAATTCCCCCTCCCCCTCTAGAAAAATAAGAAACAGACAAAAAAATATGATTGAATTTTCTTTTTCTTTGTTCAATTCAATATTATTAAATATTTAAAAAGTCAAGACGTTTCCTCTACCATATACCCCCCCCCGCCTCGCCCAAGTTTTTTGGGAAAGCCTGTAATAATCTAATTAAAAATATTTTAATTAAACATACACCCCTTTACTTATTGGGTTCATCATCATATAGAAATTTTAGATATTGTCATCATTATAGGTGATTAGATAATAATTCTAACACATATCATAAATAAATAATATTAATTTTACTGCTGAGATATACAATGGGTTAATTAGTTTATTGAAACAAACCTTGTTCTGTTCCGTTGGTGTAATTTAATTTATATATATATTGAAAATCTAATAAACCATTCTTTGTGTGTAGTCTTTTTGAATAATGATACATACATTGGACTAGACTATCGTAAACCTTTAATGGTTAAAACTAATTTAGTGGGCAATGACACCCCCCTGGGTTCAGTGATGTCTATCAATGTTAATCAGTGAAGGGATTAGGAGTGCAGCGCATTTCACCAGTAGACCTTCACGGGCATGTTTCCAAACCAAGTATGTATGGTATATGTGAATTATTGTATTCTTGAAAATGTTAACAAACGGTTTTTATTATTCGAACTTTGCCTTTTTTTACAGAAGTAATTTTGCTGGGATTTCACTTCTTTTTGTAAGTTAGATGCGTATTTAGCCTCGCCCACCACACCCCATTGGGAACTTCAACAGTATCGTACCATATAATTCGTATTAAGTCAATTAATGTTTAATTCATTGTAGTTATGGTTCATTAAAAATTCAATTCATTCTATAACTTGATCCCAATAACCGTGTTCTGAATAGTGTAGCGACCGAAGGTGACGCAGAACTTAGTTCATTTGTCGTTCTAGCGGGTTAGCCTGGGGATTTCTTTTCAATGTCGTGAGACATTTTATTTGATGTTTTTGTAGATATTGTTACCATCTCTTACTGGTAAACATTCTACCTTGGTCCGTAAGTATTGATAGGGGCTGGTGTTCTGTTACTAGATATTTTTGTAATAAACTGATTGCTTATCCCGAAGTTTGTTTCTTCAAACAAAATATTCTGATTTACTTCGAATAACTATTGAAAAACAGTATGAGAAATCTATAACCTGCCGTAGTTCGAGGTAATGGGCCTAATACATCTGCAGAGATTATTTCTCCACTCTTCTCGCTAACGACGTTCATCGGCTCACCCCTCATCTGCTGGTTCCCAGACTTTGATCGTTGACACAATTCGCACCCCTTCAAAACTTATCAATCCTCCCGTGTCATCCAATCCAAAAAAAATTCCCGGGCCATCCCTTGCAACGTTTTGAGAAACCCATAATGCCCTATAACTCGATGATAGTGATAGTCCCGTTTAATTAGGATTCGATCTTGCTTGCTTGGGAATTCAAGGATTGATTGTGTTTTGTCCTATCGGTTTTCACTACAATTTGAGTATGGATGCAAAATCGGGAAAAACATACACCCTTTTCTATTCCTTCCATAATTTCCCATATTTTGGGATCTTTTCGTTGTTCTATTTCTAATTGTTGCAGCAATGTATCTACTGTGGTGATAGTAGTGGGAACGTGATCATTCCAATGATGAATTCTGGTCTTTTGTTTGATTTGATTCCTCCCATTCGACTTAAATAATCTGCAATAATATTCTTTTTCCGTCTAATGTATTTGACAGTAAATTGATATTCTTGTAATTTCATTACCCATCGTGTAAGGCGTTGATTCAGAAAAGTAAATGCTAAATGATCGGCCCAAATAATAAATTCTCTAGCTAGCAATAATATGTTGAATTTCTTTAACATAAATATTATTGCTAGACATTCTATAAAAGAATTTCAAAAAGAATATAATATTTCCCAGATTTTCTCCTGTTCAAGTTTTTTTTTCAAATATTTAAAATAAATAACTTTTTTTTCAAACGTCACTTTGGGGGAAACACTTTGAAAGAAGAAAATTAGTATGATCATTTCAAATAAGGGAGAAACTAATGTAAAAGTAGCGTGGTGCCCACATCAGTTTATTTAATAAATGTGTCGGTGAACGAGTCTTTCATTAGAATCTAATCGAGGAAAATTAATAAAAATAGCCCGGATACTATGTCTCTTTCCTTTAGAGCTAAGGCATTGCAGGAGAGGGTTCTATAAGCATTCTTTCGCCACCCTGGATGCAATTCAGAAACGAGCTGTCAGGCTAATTCACATTCGATCCTCACCAACCCCCTCCACCCGTTAGCTCATCTTTGAAAAAGTGTTTCCACGCTTTCACTATTTTATAGGCCCGTGGTCTGATGAGTTAAGGTCAGTCTTTCCCCCCCAAAGTATGATTTACACGTAGCACGCGTTTTGCCGATTCCCAACACCCTTTCGTGGTTAAATTGGAAAAGTGCCGGACCACTTCATTGGCCAATACGTTTGTCCCCATGACTTCAAGTAACTGGAACTCTGTCCCGGCCTCCGTTTTTCACGACACTTATATTCTTGAAATATATTTTCAACCAAATGACATTGCAACACATAACCTTTGAATTTACTCACTACCAATATAGAAATTTAAAATAACTTTTATTTCCATAGTAAAATTATTTTGCTCTGTAAATTTCCTCTCCTGTATTTACTTAACATACACCTATATCGATTTTGCATTACTTCGTCATTTCTAAAATGAGCAATAAATTGAATCTGAAAAATTAGATATGCAACCTAGAATAGATCTTGATCCTTAATGGTTTTCTCTTAGGCGTCTGGCTTTTATTCAATTGTGAAGTAAATGCTTTAGCATAAGCCCTGATTTGTCAACCGACACCCTTCGACATTAATTTTCGATGAGGGAAAAAAAGAGGCGGCTCTTTTATCAAATTATCCGAGTCACCCCGACACACGCACACTTGCCGATCCTTGATTTCAGATGAAGAATTTTTAGAAAAGTAACAAAGGAAAAGACAAATGGACACACATCATCAGTTTTAATGGCATTTGCTTCCTTAAGAGAGAAGAAAATTGAAAGCCGATTGGAATTCACTAAGAAAGAGAATCTTCTTAATGACAATCAGAAGGAAAAAGTAAAATCCATTTCTGAGAGCCTTTCATTCTTAATTTAAAAAAAAAATGAATTTCAAATAAATTCCTGCCTCAATCCAGACATTACCCCTTTTTTCCCTCCTTAATTATTTGATTTTAATTAAATTTTTGTTTAATTATAAAATAGCTATCAATTTTATTTTTTGTTTTATTTTAAATGTATATTTTTTTATCAGAATAAAATGTAGGTATAGATATCTGAAAAAAATTTAAAATATTTTAATTGCATTATTTTTCATAATTAAAAATTGTGAAAAATTGATTTGACCTAAATACTTAATATAAGGTAAGTTTCTATACATAGTACTTTCAGAAACGATTTAAATATTGAATATGTTATTCGTTGGAGCGTCAACAGTGATACCGTGAACATTTCCGTGATTACGTCCCATGGTTGCTGCCGCGGGGGCTTGCTTTCGTTTCCGACATCGTTTAACTCTCTTATAACGAAAATATGAGAGATATCACTGGATTGATGTTGAAATGCTTTTTCCAACCCATCTATTTCAACTTGGCTTTTCCACGAGACGAATATGCTGAAATTTGTTTATTTTCAACGGCGACTTGATACAACTTCTCCAGAACAAATCAAAACTAATGTTTTATAACCTAAATCTATAAATTACTATTAAAACTACCGATTGAGACCACCATGAGCATCGTAACTTTACTAATTCAGGAACTATACTTGGCGAAATTTTGCAAACGTGGCGAAACGAGCGCGTGTCAAAACAATACCCACTAGATGAATAAATTCTTTGATTCTTTGACTACCATGTGGTGTAGTGTAAGTTGATTTAGGATGCAAACGATAGGTTTTGAGTTTCAACTCGAAACTGCATTCCGCGATTGATTTATCATCGGGTTTTTCGTAATAGAGACAAATTTAAAGACGTATACATATTCATAGCAAAAATATTTTAGTTTTAAATTATTAGATCAGTGGCGTGGGGTCCATGGATGTAATGGATGAAACGCATCCCTAAAATTTCAAAAAGTTAAGAGTATCTATCGTGTCAATATTTCAATCCCGTGTAGCTTTATTTCTCTCTTGTTTTAATTTCTTTATAGAACTTTTTAATGTTAGCACATGATATAAAAACATAAATTTTTTTCCAGATTTCATATGTAAATGAATCACTTCAGTTATCTATGAAAAATATTTTTATTATGTTAGGTTGAAAGCTGAATTATTTTACATATAGACGCATGATTTTCTTTTAAAATCTATAAATTGCAAAAAAAAAAATCAAGAAAGACGTGCTAAAAGATGTTTTGGCAGAAGTAATTGATTAACACAATACGATTCTCAAGGGCGTCTGTTGAACGTTTATTTGCAACTATGCAAAAAATTAAAATAATTACCAGGAGTAGTCAAAGTGAAGATAGACTATCCGTTCTTACTTTAATATCAAAAAAGAAAATCTAATGTTAAATTTGAAAAATAACGCAAAATTCTATAATGCGATTATCGATGAATTTTGCAAAAATTAGCGAAGAATAAAATAAAATTTAAAAATGAAAGATGTCGGGTTCTTTTTTAGGCAGCATCCCTTAGTTGAAAAGCTCACCGCTGATGTATGTACAATTCGTGCAATTTTATTAAATTTGTAAAATCATTAGCATTTTCTGTGAATCACATGCCTTAAAATAATAGTTTTATTGTTTTTAGTGAGCTGTATTAATCATTAGGATGGGTTCATTAACGAAACAACTGTAGCAGGATTTAAATTTAAAATTGTAAACTTGTGCATTTGTAATATTCAGGTCTTTTTCAAAATACAATTACGCGTTCTGTTCCTTTTTTTTACACTGTTTACATATTTACACGGTAAAGCGTTTAGCTTAGGTAGGTTTCGACCCTTTTTATGATTCTGCCGAAGCTAGTGAGAAATTGGTCCATATAATTCAGAAATTTTTCTTCCTGAATGATGCTTTCATCAGGGCCATTAATTGGTTGTTCGGGAGATGATATGTACTCGGAATCATATTTTTTTTATTTGTGGGGGGAATATGTATCATATTTCTTCTATAGCAGTTTCTGACGTCGCCCTCTACCAGGAAAGAGCGGGGTTCGGGAACCTTCTCTTTGATCTTCCCTTTAACCTAGTAAGACTGAAGAGATTTCTTAAATAGAATTTTGTCTCCACTTTTAAATAACTTTTCAGGAGCTGGTCTGCCTGTCATAATATTTTTTGTAATTATTTTTTACATTTTTTAAAATTGAACAAAATAGTAAACAAAATTAGAAAGTCTTACAAAGACCAAGCCGGCAATCGAGATTACCTACTCCTTCGATGAAAAACATGTAATATGTAACAGGATTTTCAATCGGAATTGGTGGTATGTTTCCGTAATTTTCTTTATAATTCCGGGAGTTTGTTCATGAATGACAGCTAATGTCCTCATTTGTTTCCTAATCTACTTTCCTCTTCTTTTAGATTAGCTGATATTTTTTCTTCGTCATTTTTTGGTTGTTCCACAGTCGATGAAGTATCCATGTGTCTATCATCTGATGTGAAGTCTTTTTCGCCACTTTCTTGCAGTGTAGAATCCATTACACTTCCACTGTCTTCTTTAACTTTTATTTCTATTGTGTTACTAGTACCTTGTTCAACATCTTCACTGGACCTCATTTGTTGTTCTAATAACAGTTTATGAAAAGGTGCCCGATCTTTTCTCTTCATATAATCGATTAAATTTTTAATATGCTTTGGTTGTTGATTTTATGGAATTTTTCGAATATTTTGATGTGTCTGCTTCAAAGGATGGCAGGCCATTAGCATATGCTTCAAAAGCCCTGACCGAAATTCAAACATGGTATGAACAGATAGAAAAAGATATTTATGGGAAAAATATTGTAATCGAAACCGATCATAAGCCGCTAATTTCTATTTTTGATAAACCATTATCGCAAATACCAATCCGACTTCAGAGAATGATTCTAAAAATACAACCATACAAAATAGAATTAAAATATAAGCCAGGAAAATTTTTATATATAACTGACACATTGTCGAGGGATTTTAATAAGAACAGTGTTGATGAGGAATGTGATTTTGATCCAAATATAGAAATACAAATAAATTTATTAATAAAAAATCTCACAACAACCCATAGAAATTGGAATCTGATAAATAAAGTATCGAAAAATCCCACTCTCGCCAGCATATGTTAGGTGTTTATTCATTGTCACACCATCAGTTACAATCTAGCTTTCTCTCTGCGGACATACATTAAACTTGTCGCAGCCTTGGATGACGCACAGCGACATCTCCTTCAAGCTTATTTAAACATAACAATTATCTTTTTTATTCATAATGACAATTGCGAAAATTGGTTTCTCATTTGTAAATGGAGAATCCCCCGATGACATATTGTCAACCTGCCTTGAGAGAAAGGACAGGAAACCGTCCGAGCTAACCCTGCAATTCAGCCTTATCAATAGGACCATCAGAAAATACGCAGGATTTCAGTCAGCAAGATATCATGTCTTAGCCAAGTGATTGATAATGAAAATGTCTAAAGTGCTGTCCTTTTTTAAAAAATCTGGAAAGTCATCAATTTTCAAGAGGCACTTTCATTATAACGTTCTCTATCCACATTTATTTAGATTTTCATAAACATTCTGGTAGATATCATGGGTTAATAGCTGCGAAACATTTATTTCTACTTTCTAATTATATTTTAAATTAGTCCATCAATTTCTTCTAAAAGGTTCTTTGTTGACCTGCAGCCATTTAGCCCTTGAATCTTCATTACCCTTCACAAATACTATATTTAATCTGTGTTGTTTAAACTTCCTAATTATAAATGCTTCTCCATAACAATAATGATTCGCTTGCATTGAGATTTTTCGCAATTCGACTTGTTTAGCTTATTGTAAAAAAAGGGTAACAAACGTTCTTGGAGAAAATTAAATAGCTACCTAAAATACAAAACAAAATACGTTTCACTCATAGCTTGTTTCTTTTTAATTGTTAGACCATTTAAATTTAAACTCTAAACATTTATAAATAAATAGAAATATTTTATATATAAAAAAAAACAATATAGAAACGTTTATTAAAAATCCAGACGGTTCTGTAGAAATTCTCCCTTTATCAAGGAACATTTTAAAAAATTTGAAAAAATAATCTTGCAATTATAAACAAATAAATATTTTGAAAATAGGCAATGATAGATTGTCTTGGAGATGAAATTACCTTGAATAAAAATAGAAAACATAAATTTGTATCAAATTGCTTAGAGAGGTCTCCAAACATTCTCTTGCCTAAATGCAATTTAAAAAACAAGCATAAAATTAATAGATGAGTCAGTCTTATTTAGCTCGCAGGATTCCTTGGCTCATCTTACAACAATTTTCACTATTTTCTTTATTAAGGGTTCATTTTAAAAGTAGGTAAATCAGGACACCTATAGTATCCCTATAATCTCTGATATTTTATAAATACTGTCATGCCATTTGTTCAGTCCAGATAAACTCAATTCCTTGTTGATCTTCATTTGCTGAAAGCACGTGATTTAAATTGAAAGATCGCATCAGACAATTCGTTCATCCCCATGACTTCTAGAGTCTGAAATACCGTTCTTCTCAAAACCCTTGCCTACTATCTTCAATCATGAAACAACTATTTCCACATGTATCTTTAACTCTGAAACAAATCTTGATGCATATTCACCTTTTTCCATCTTGCCCTCAGGGTCAAGTCCTAGGTGTAACCGCTTCCTGAATCATTATCATTAAACAAAAATTAAGAATAAGATTTTTCTATATCGACCAGATATTGTGAATAAAAAATGAAGATAAAAGTTGTCGACTCTAATTTTTGATTCAGGATTTAATCGATACCTTTGTTTTGAGATTTATTAGAACAACACTTGATAATGTGACCGGAAAGTTCTGTGTTCTTAAAAAGTTTTAATTAATTTTCTTAAACATAATGTCTAGTTGAATGGGGAAAAACTCCCTTTTAGATTGACATTGGAGCTCCTTAAAGTTAATTTTTAATTCGATCCTGATTTATTTAGCTCTTCGTGTAAGACAATCAGCATTTTTTCTCTTAGATAATGAAAATTTTTATCAAATTGTAAGACATGAAAGCATCTTTGGTTTGCATATATAGTAGGTGCTTACATACAGAAGTATTATCAAATCTCTGTTTAAGAACTCTCTTTACCGACTCTAGCCCCTCTTCACCTTTATAAAAACTTTTTAATATCCGCCTGCTACAAATGACGAGTCCAAAAGCAAATATTAATTTATGAACAAACAGAACAACTTTTAAATATACAATATTTGTACAATTGGATTCATTTCGATGTGTGGACTTCTGCTAGAAAAATCAATTATTTACTTGGAGTTGATACACTTTTTTTCGCCTAGTAATAAGCAAAATTTATTTATTATTTTAGATATATATAAACTTTTATCATGCCCTGCGGGTTGGGCTTAGAATAGACCCGCAGTACTCCCTACTTGTCGTAAGAGGCGACTAATAGGGAAAGGATGGATCAGCTACCCTTCTAGAGGAAAAACCCTAATCAAATTAGGAGTGAAGCCCTTTAGGCGCTTGTGAGCAAAACTTGACCCTCCTACGGCAGCTTCTACATTCTGGCTGACTCCAGACGTATTGTTCACCTTCCCTCTGGACCCCTTCAGTTCGAGAGGAAGGTATCGAAGCTGGCTAGCCTTTACTTCTATAGATAAAGCCAAGGCAGAGGTGTATGATGATGCAAGGCAGCTCGCTCTTAAACCCTCTAAAATTGTCCGCCAGGGCAAAAAAGGCCATTATTATGTAAACTTTAATTAATAGACAGCAGATATTTAAGTGGTAGCACATAGACCAAAACATTTTTAATAAATAAATTATAGTCTCGATTTTTAAATAAATATTTTATTTAATAAATAAAAAAGTACATAAAATTTAGATATGTACTTTAGTTTAGATAAATAAAATATTAAATATAAATAGTTTGATTACTTTATATAAAACTACCATCACTAGAATGAAATCGCCAAGGTTATTAATTTCTTAATTCTGAAATTAATTGCTTAATGATTTCGTCAAAACGTTGCCTATTTTCACAAATTAGGTTTAGCATGTATATATCTTAATGGTTTTATTAATGTTCATTGAATTTATGCTACATTTGCATATAATTAATTGTTTAAAGATTTTATTTAGAATTAGTATATTGCGTTTGTGCCCTGGTCGCCTGAATCCAAATGTCGTTTTTGGGAGTTGTCCAGCATCAACAGTCACATTTTCGTCATCTTTCTGGCCAATCCATGGATCGAATTGTAATTTGACTCAAAATTCTTCGTGAATCTGCTCTAAGTTAACTGTTTTGTAGATTTTTATTCTCTGTGTCTGTTGTTTCCTTTTCGAGTGGATGTGAAACTTTCTCTGCATGGCTCTCGGAAATTAAATTCAGAATCTTTAATGGATTGCGCAATGTACCTAAAACCACTTAAAATGTTTTTGTCTTCCAAAGAGGCGATAATCAGAGAAATGTTGAAAGGTTGCCAAATATTACTATAATATGCTAATTAGCCGTCTTCTTATTTTTGATATAAAAAAATCATCAGCGATAAAGTAATGAACCAATTAATCTGCTCATTTGTCTGGTTTTTCTATAAATCGATTTCAAACTGAAATCATCCCAACCCTGGATATGGAAAAGAAACTTAAGGATTTGTATTCTTTTCTGTTCTTTTCTCTTTTATTTTTATAACTACTGGATTTACCGATTTACTCTATTTTTTTTACCTCTAGGCGAGTTTGAAAACATCCTGAGTAAACCTCTCTAGGTAGAAGTATTCTTTTTTTTCTCTTTTTTTTATCATGGGAGATTAACTGACATTTCGACATCTTGACTCACTGCAGTGGGTGCTCTACGTGTTTCAGAGTACGTTTTTTTGCTTTTTGGCCCTTTAGTCTGTTTCGTCTTTAGATACCTCCTATTACAGCCGACCAGCCTCCTTGCATCTGATTCCTAAAATATTAAGCGTTTGCTTATCATGATAGCCTGTCCTTCAAAGCTAACCATATCAAATTGTGCTTGTTCATTTAATTCACTTGAGCTGTCTGTCGTTCATTAAATTTTGAAAAACCTTCTTTTAAACGGTTTATTGAATTGAAATAAAATCAATTATTTACGTGATCTGGTAATCTTTATAACTTTTTAATTGTATTCAATTCTATTTCAAATGATAATAGTAACGCTCGTCGACTCTTCTCATCAAATTCTTTTTCATATTTTAATCAAATCTATAATGAAATACTCTAAATCTTACATTTTTCTTTCAATGAACCCCTTCTCTAATTTTGACATTCCCCCCTTCGCAGGGTTTTTTAAAAGTTTTTTTTTAAATAATATGCTATTAATATTGAAATTACAAGGTATCATATTTCAATTTAGAGATAAAGATAAGTAATATTTGCCTAATGAGGAAGCTGAGGATGCTTTTGTCAGTTCTTTAATAAGTACTTTAAAACTCTTGAAATTTTGTACGCAAATTAATTTTGCCCTTGGGGGGGGGGTGTAGAGGAGGATTCCACCCTGGGTGAGAACCCCCTGCTCTAGATCAATGTAATATACGTACAGTGGCGGCGCCAGGGGTGGGCGCAGTTGGGCGAGCGCCCAACCCTAATTGTTCTAGCCCGAACACTTGCCCAACCTGCTAAATTGAACATTTAAGCAAAAAATATTGAAAAACCGAGATGATAAAATATAAAAAAGGTAAACATCAGAATGACTGCATGAATCTAGCTATAACATCGTATGTACCAGAGTACAAGAAACTGACAGAAAAAATGCAGAGTCAGATTTCACATTAAAATATGTGTTTCTTATATTTAATTTGTATATAAATTCTTAATAAATTACGCATTTTCTTTAACACATTCCAATTATTTTGAGCATTATATAAGTTTTAAATTGAAATATTAGAAGCAAAATATATATGTGGCCTGGCAAACTAAATTCTTAATTAGCTCAAACCTGGAGAAAGTTGTGCAACCTGGACGTAAAGAAATAGGCTAGGAAAGCTGTCCGCCTGTATCTATGCAACCGAAAGACGCCTCTGGAACGTACTAGCCTACCCTACAGGCCTCCTTGTTAAATGAATATTTTTCATAATGTTTAAAATTTGAAGACCTTTAATAGTGCATGAAAAAAGTGGATTTTTTTTTTTGTTTTCTCGAAATATCTCAAAAACGGCTGAAACTATTTTGATAAAAAAAACACTTAAGAGTAAACATCGAAAAACGAGATAATAATTATTTCAAAATATCTGTTAGTATGTTAGTTAGTCTGTGCAATACCAAATTTTGTGTTCGCTCTAAAAGTATTTACTCGATTGGGCCACATTACTCATTTTGGCACTTGGGTTTGATTCCCGAAAGGGGAAAACAACCCTTTTGATATGCAATTAAAAATAATCCATTCCATTTCGGATCTAATAGATAACAGCCTAAAGACAAATCAATGAAGTTGTTCTCAGCTATATATATATATATATACATTATTATATGCAATTAACTGATAACCTGCTCGTTATTACAACAAAGCGAATTTACCTGCTTCCAATTGGGTAGTTTAACTAATGAGAAACAATAGATGAAATATTTTTAATTAATAAGACTGTTTATGAAGGTCAAACCTTCGTCTAAGAAATAAATAATGGATACTGCTTTGTGTGAGTGAGAGTAGGAGTCAGAAATTAATTCTTGTGACTTACCATAAACTCCACAGTCCCTTAGATGGAAATCGACCATCTTACACAATGAATCAGCCTGTCCATTAAGAAAATCTTAAATTCTAATTCTATTGCTATAAGCAAGCTATGACTTGTCTAGAGCACTCTTAGTTATTTCCAATCTTATATATTGAGAGTAGTTAGAAGTCTAAAGATTCCCGAATATTCTTTATTTATTCCTTTTTTGTATTATTACAGTTTTAATAGTCCTCAGCGAGAACAATTTTTATTCGACTAAAACTCATGTGGACTTGTCTTTGACCTGCTTGAACTAGAAGAGAGTATGCCAGGCAGGGACTTCAAACCTTCTATCCGCACTCTTTTCGGAAAAATCATTCATTTTAATTGCCCATTGAAACTAAGCAACAATTTTATTTCATTTTGAGAACTAATAAGTATACTTTTCAAAACAAAAAATGTTTTTTATAGAAATATTTGAAATAACGGATAATAATTTGAAAATTTAAAGATCCTCTTGAAATTTTGAAGTCGATATTTTTGAAAATACTCTAAATGTTTGAAATTTTAGGGATGCGCCGCATCCACAGCATCCACTGATATATATATGTATATCTTTATATTCATCAAGCATCAATCATTTTTATTTATGTATCCACAACTCTGTTACTCTCATCAATAAAAATTCCTCTCTTGTGATTTTCTTAGAAAATTTAAAATCTATTTCTTTTGGCAACTTGAGCTCTTCAAATCGAATTGATTTTAATTACCAGTCCCTTTATTAAAATAAAAATATCAACAGATCATCGAGTCTTGTTGTAATTTCATGGAATCTATTTATTTTTGAATACCTTTTTATTATTAATTCGAGGCAGTAACTTATGCCCTTGATATACAGCTTCCTGAGATCGTTGAAAAAAGACGAGATATTTTTTAAGCAAAAAAATAAATAAAAAGATTGAACCGATAAATAACCTTAAATGAGAAAATGTAGCTGAGCTTAGAACTTTCCTTCTCTTCCCCTGGATAGCCATCTTTTTTAAAGGAAATTAAGTAAACACATGGATTGTTACTTACTTTTAATTGAAACCTTTCGAATCTTTACTTGATAGCGACACCAAAAAGTTACAAATTAAAATATAGCAAATAGACATGGAGATTAAATCGGTAATGAAGAGGCTAAAAAATCTCATAGGAAACTTATACAATGAAATTTTAGTAATACCAGTTGCGAAAGCCCGATTTTCCAGAAATGGTGGGGGTAAACCGATTGATTTTTGACCGATGACAGTATATAGTGCAGTTCCACTTTTCTTTACAACTCCTTCTACTTTTCAGGATGTTTATTCTAAACCGCTATAGAGTATGTCGTTTTTATCAATATTCCAAAAAACGACCGATACGTGTAGTGACAATCTAACTAAAAATTCAGAGCGACATAGATTCTTGTAAACAATATCAATCTATTTAACCCGTCGCCATTTACTGTTATTTATATCAAAATGATCATTGTTCATTGATATATTTATTAGTATAATTAACCTTTAATATTATTCATGTTAAATTAAATTCTACGTAAATATTATTATGTGGAATTTTCTCTCTCAAGTCGTTTAAAGTAGGAAAAGTGATAGTTGGGGATGACGGGGTTATGGTATTTGGGTGTAACTTATTGGAGATGTATAGGGCTGAAAGGACGTGGAAATTACTAGCATGAACAGATATAATGTAAATAAATAAAAAAAATATATTACATTTTAGATAAAAATAACAAGTTACTAATCTTTTTTTTTAATGCAATCGAATGCAAGAAGGGGTGCACCAGTAAAGATGCAGCTCCTATGGATCTCGAAAGACCCTTGCATTACCGAAGAGAATGGAAAGTTGATTAAGTGAGAGGGTGTAGACGTAGGTGTCTATGCACTCCGGTTTTGAAGATTTGAAGATTATAGGTGCTGGGAAAGATGGAGGCTGGGAGAGAGTTCCAGTTCCTTGAAGTCATGGGGATATATGTATTGGCCGAATGAAGTGGTCCGGCACTTTTCTAATTTGACCGCGAAAGAGTGTTGGGAGTCGACAAAACGCGCGCTACGTGCAAAGCATGCTTTGGGGGGAATTTTATCTTATCAATCGTTTTATTGTTAAGAAATAAACAGTTTTTAGATATTTCTCTGAATGAGGCTCAAGGCGAATTCCATCTGTGTCCGGTACCTCAGGGTATGGTTCGTGTTTTGAGAAGTTGGTGTTAGGCCCGGCTTCCAATAGTTTTTCAGGAAGCCCGTGAACCTGATTTCTTCTTTCGTATGTCTAGATGTTGTAGAATCAATTCTTTCTATCGAATTGATAGATAATCTGGTAAGCTCGCTGGGGCAATCACTGTGCTCTCCATTAGTATTGGATGCAAAGGGCCCAGCTTGCCGGTCGAATCAATTTTTCTTCTGTTAGGCTCGCCAGAGCAATCAGTGCGCTCTCCACAAGTAGATATTAGAAGCAAATCGCCCAGCTCGCCGGTCGAATTGGTTCTTCAGCTAGGCTCGCCGGGGCAATCAGCGCGCTCTCCATAAATATTGAAAGCGAGGCGCCCAGCTCGCCGGTCGAATCGAATCTCTACTTCTGTCTCTGGCTGTTCGTTAATTGGTGCCGAAGGGAGACCGAGCGCTCAGTTCTCCCCTATAACTAGCAACTTTAAAATAGCTTTTGAAATTGTAATAGTTTATTTTGATATAGATCGAGTAATAATTATTTTAGATTAGTCCAGCATTCGCGTATTTCTAGTCACAGCGACCTCTCATAAAAGGGCACAAGGGTGACTGGGCATAGACCCATTTCACGTTTTTTCTCAGCTGTTGGTATTAAAAAATATAGTGTATGGCATGGGAGTAGTGAGGAACACCCGAGGTGTGAACCGCGATTGGAATTAGGTGTACACGTCTTTGGATAATGTCCCTTCATCTATTGTCTTCTACGTGGAAATGAAAGTGGAAGTAGGTGTACACGATATTAGGTCGCGGTTCACCCCTCGGGAACAGCTGACTAGCAAGATTACGTCATTCCCTTCTGCTTATACTACATTCACCTGGGCTCGAATCTGAATCACTGCACTCGCTTTACGGATCGTGCATTGAATACAAACTCGTACTCAAGTGAATGCACCATAAACTCTTGGATATTCCTCACTTTACTCTCTTCACCCACTATTTTGTTGCTTCTTTAGTTTTTTTGTTGTTGTTGTTGATGTTGTCTTTAATAAAATTAAATACAAGAAAGAGATCAAGCTTGCACCTCTAGATCTTAATTTTATTTATTATTTATTTATTTGATTTTAAAATAAATACTATAATACTTGGTTTTTAATGAAAGACATGCGGGAAGGAGTTACACCAAGAAGGTACAGCCAGGATTGGCCCCTGCATCTAGAAAATTTAATTTTTAGAAATGTATCTAATTATTATTTTAATTACTACTATATTTAATGAAAGTGGTTGCTATTTTAATAATTAGATTTTTGATTTTTACAATCTTATCATGAGAAAAGAATTTAATTACATTATAATTAAAATATAAAATGTTTTAATTAAAAATATCTTAAAGCAAGTTGTTTAAAGAAAATCCCTTTCGAAAGGGTTGATTGTAAACAATCGAGCATTGGAGCTGCAAACTGTCAAGAATGGCCAAAGCACTGATAATTAAGTCGTGTTGGCCATTATTGTTAACTCTTGCCTACTAGCTTTGTTCACCTCTATTTATTGTGTAGAATTGTATAATTTATTTGAGAGAGACTTTATCTACAAGGGCAGATGCATAATACTTTATCAAGAGCCACTTCTTTCCACTTCCATTCATTATTTGACCAATTAAAAACAGGTACCTCTCGACAGAGTTCCAGTACAAATGAGAGGATTTTTTTCAAGTTTGAGGGCGGTGGACCATTAAATCGAGCAAATATAGCCAGTTATTTGACACTGGCGAGATATTTTTTTTCTATTTTGTTGTTTTTAAAGACGAGTTCGTCGGTAATCATAGTACAAATATATTCATTGTTAATAATTTTTAGAGAGTCTGGTGTCAAGGAGAAACATATTTTAATAAAAGAAAAGTAAAAATATTTTTTTGGAAAATTATTATTTAATATGAGTTATTCATTAGGTCACTTGTTTAACGTGTAAGAAATAAAGGATAGATGGTTTTCTCAATATATATATATTATTTCGGGTTGTCAACCCATCATCAGGAGATACAGAAAATAACTAACATAACTTAGTTAAGTATATATATATATATATATATATATAGGTTAATATTACTTAACTTAGTTAAGTTAGTTATTTTCTGTATCTCCTGATGATGGGTTGACAGCCCGAAATGTATATATTGAAAAAACTTTCTCTCCTTTATTTCTTACACGTAAAACAAGTGACCTAGTGAATGACTCATATTAAATAATAATTTTCCAAAAGAATATTTTTACTTTTCTTTTATATATACATTGTGTTTATCCTATTGAAGACATATGTATGGAGCATAGCCATGTACGGGTGTGAAACCTGGACAATTAGAAAAGCGGAGAGAAAGAGATTAGAGGCTTTCGAAATGTGGTGCTACAGAAGAATGATGAATATCAAATGGATGGATAAAATTACAAATGAAGAAGTTCTTGGAAGAATCGGAGAAAGAAGAACCTTGTGGAAGAGTCTGAAGAAGAGAAGAGGTCAGATGATGGGGCACACACTGAGACATGGGGGACTGCTTAGGGATATCTTGGAGGGGGAGGTGGGAAAGAAAAGGGGAAGGGGAAGACCCAGATTAGAATATTTCAACCAAATAATTGGGGATATGGGATGCCAGACATTTAGAGGGGTCAAACAGCTGGCGGGGGACAGAGTCGAGTGGAGACGGATTGTTGCATCAAACCAGCCTTAGGACTGTATACTCAATGATGATAATGATGATGTGTTTATCGTCATCGGAGCCCTAGGCAGCAAATACATTATTAAAAATACAAAACAATGTTTACTGAAGTATTGTAATCATGCATGAAAAAAGTGAATTTTTGCTTCGTGTTTTCGAAATATCTAAAAAAACGGCTAAAACTATATTTTAATAAAAAAAAATCAGAAAACAAATGTTTTTACGATATATTACACCAAATATAACGATGAATAAATGAGGATGCAGGTCAGAACAGGCTCCAAAATTAATAAGATTCCAGCCTTAGGGAACTATCAATAAAATAATTAGCTATGGTAAAGTCTTGAGATTGGTACATCACATATTTTTTAGGTTGAAACGGCGTACGCTTTATGATTGAATTGGATTTTTCATAAAATAATCAAGAGTTTGCTTACTATTTCCAGGGTTGATAAATAATTTAAAAGGAAATCCGCCACAACGAAAAGTTGAGCAAGAGGCTTGCATTGGTTGTGCAGTAAAAAATATCCAAACTCGACTAGCAAAGTTATAAAACTAGAACAATTAAAACAATTAGTATAAGTCAACACCTATCTTATTACAATATTTTAAAGTACTTTTATTTGAATAAATGTTTGAAGGCGGCCATAAAATTTTTAGCCCTCTCAACGGAGCCTTTAGCCTTTAGGATGAGTTTGGCAGTCGAGTGGGGACTCGAGGGTGAAATATTGCTTCTTCATGATAAGAAACCCAAATCTCCGTGAGGCAGATTTTCCACCCAGGAAATAAATATGGTCATACTATGAAAGGTTGGCGGCAAGAGTAAACTCAACAATGACAATTCATCGAAGAAATTATTTCTAAGCATAATTTATTCACTAAATATTCTAAGAATTAAACTGACCATCTGCTTCTTGGATTGATTCAAATTAAAGTTATCCGAAGATGCGATTCGGACAAATCGATTTGCCGACCCAATAACACCTTAATCCGTGATTTTCATAAAGCGATTCGATATCTTCTATTCTATTCTATCTATCTATCTATCGATCTTCTATTCTAACTTCTATCTATATTAATAAAAGGGAATGTCTGTCTATATTTCCGGACGTGTCTCCAGAAGAATCGGAGAGGTTTCAAAATTGGAACATAGTTGGATGTTATGTATCCAAAGTATTGTACCTCGAAGCCCGTTTTTTTGCTTTACCATACAGGGTCAAATATTGTAATCGTGCATGAAAAAAGTGTTTTTTTTTTGCTTCTTTTTTTCAAAATATTCCAAAAACGGCTGAAACTACTTTGATTAAAAAAATTGAGCGAAATCATGGCATTTCGGTCTACAAAAAAACCCTAATAAGTGAACATCGAAAACATTATATTTTTCGAGATAATAACTGTTTTGTCAAAATGTCTGTTAGTTAGTCTGTGCGTTACCAAATTTTTAAAATTTAAATTAGTTTTTTTTTTATTAATGTTTTTTTAAAACATCCAATGAGCTGTGAGACGAAGCGGAAAATATGAAAGAATTTTAGATCCATAATAATAAAATTTATATATATTTTTCACTACTTTGTAGTAAATGAATAATAAAATTATGATTTAGATCAAGTAGAAGACAACTTGATTGATTTCTTTTTAGAACAGCTGATAATGGTACAGCCAGCATATTTTTTATGGGATCGCCGATTCCAATTATGTGTCCACTGTAAAATTTCACGTGATAACCACTATTCTAGGCAGAAAAAATAGATGTTTCGAAACGATATTTCTTCACGTTTCAGACATTTCTCAAAACTAATAAGCAAAAAATAAAATTTTAAATTAAATTCAATACTCTGTTGGACCGGCGAGGGGCGCTCGCCTATGCGTACCGAGAGAAAAATCTATGATATGTTTCTTTGCCTCGTTTTAAGTGGAGTTGATTTTATTGGAAAACAATATCTGATTAATTGTTATTTGTTTTATCGTAAGCGTAAAAAATGTCCTTAATGATAAAAAATTGATGCCATTGAGTGATTGAGTAGTATGGTCTGATTAGGGCGTCATATCCAATAGATTATGATATTATTGTAGTTTTGATAATAGGTACTGGACAACCAACAGGCGCTATTTCAATATAAATAATACCTACCACTTTTCTTTTGATTCATATCACATTTCGAAACAAAGAATAAATTAATAATATGTTTATTCTACTGCAAAATAAACATTTAATAAAACATTTTATATTTTTTGTTGGTGAAATGAAAAATTCCTGTAAGTAAAGCCGGTACAGCGTTTTTAAATTCACAATAATGGGTAAAGTAAAGAAAAGAGGAAGTATACTATTTTCCTCTATTTTAAGCAACTTCCTCTTTTCTTATATATATATATCATCGGCTTAGAGTGTAAAGCTGTTAACTCCATTTTTTGGCATATATGAGATATTAATACCGTTCGAAAGAAAAAGAGATGCAGCATCGTCCAGTAAAACTGCTACTTACTCGTAAGTTGTAAGAAAAAAAATGTGAAAAATAGTTTTTTCCATAACAACAATGTTAAATTTTGTTTGTTTTTTCTCTGCCCTGTAAAATTTCCTTTTTGTGAGTTAGCAGGTTTACTCTCTAAGGCGACGATATATATATATATATATATATGTATCAGTTGCGGGTGGTGATTTTGAAACCAGGATATGCTGTCCAAAAAAGAACCCTTCATTTTTTTAATTTTATTTTATTCTTCACTGCATTTTGCAAAATTAATCGATAAACAGATCATAATGAATTTTTCTTTATTTGTCAAATTCAACATTAGATTTTAATTATATTAAACCCAGAGCGAATAGTATATCTTCACTTTAGTTACCTCACGTGATTGTTTTAATTTTTTTCATAGCTGAAAATGAACGTTCAACCGACTTGCTCGTGGAAGGTATAGGATACATTAATTGTAACCTCATTGATTTCTCATTACGAAATTAATTTTTTGTATTTATCAACCTCCTCCCGTCTTTTTTTAAGGCAATTAAACGCAAGAACGTGATCGAGATGATGCAGCACTTATCCTTACTATTACTGAGAAAATAATGAATAAGAGAAAGAATGTGGAGAGACGCAAGGGTTTTGAAAGATTGAAGGTCAGAAGTCAGGAAAGAGGAAGGCAGAGAGTGAGTTCCAGTCCTTTGAAGTCTTGGGGATAAACATATCGACAATTGTGATAATCAGCACTTCTCCACATTGACCACAAAATGGTGTTGGGAATGAGCGAGTCACTTGCTACACGAAAAACAAGCTTTGGGGGGTATTAATGGCTTTTCTCATCGGAGTACATGTTACGAAAGTATCTATAAAATAGCTAAAGAACGAAGATGCTTCATCGATCAGCCAGTGAGTCAAAGAATTAGTATGTTTGTTGTTTTCTACCAGCATGACACGATAATCTTTTGGCCCTCCAGATATGAGCTTTATTCGAGATAAGGGTAGATTTCGACCTTATAGAAAGTGAGAAGTTGTTTGGCCATAATAAAATGTCTGGATTGTTTTCGCTTCAAAATAGCATCGATCCCTAAAAAACCATTTCATTTGCCTACCAGGCTCAGTAACTTGAAAACTATTGGCTAGGAATATGTGAAAAATTAAAAAGTAGTATTGCTCTTATGATAATATCAAAGACAAATTCAAAGGGGTTGTTCTGAGCTATAAAAAGAGAATTTCGACCACTTTTGATAAAATTACCATCTAATTACTTATTGATTTATCTAATAATTTGATGAAATCGCGATCACACTAATGCACTTTTATTTATACTTTCCATAATTTAAAAAAGTATAGTGATTTTCTAAATAGAAGAAAATACCTACATTTGTTTTCAACTTTATTATACATTTGATTGATAAACATCTTCGATGTTTGACCAATTATTTCCATAGCAAATAAAGACTAACGAGCAAAGCTTTGGTCATGACATTTTATTCGAGTCATTAAGGACATCCATTCGAAAGAACAATTGAAAAGAACGAAGGGGACATATTAGAGAGACGGGTTCTTGCTATGGCCAGCACAGCGAACCCTGGAATAGTGATTAGCGATTGGAATTTAGCAAATATTCAATTCTATATTGTTTAATTTCTTTGTACAGCTAGTTTATAATAATACTCGTATATTTTTCAACTTACATTTGAGAAAAAAGTTTATTTTTACAGCACTCACGAAAATTTTTATATAATATACACGATATAAAGAGAAATCATTGAGGTTGTCCTCTGCTTGATGCAAATAAACATATATATGAAAAAATATTTGGTATAAATTTAGTGATTTTATTTAAAAGTTCAAAAAAGTAATAATTCGGGCTTATATTTATTTTTTATTTAATTTAATTCAATTTCCAACGGTAAAAGTCTTAATAAATTGGTTACATATAAACATAAACATTATACACATCATAATGAAAAACAGAGAGATATATTAGTAAGTGAAAATACATTTTATTACAGTTTAAAGGGCGCCTCGACTGCGTAGTAAGTGAAAATAAATTGTGTAAATAGCAAATAAATGAATTTTAATATTTATTCATAAGATAGCATATTTTGTTTAATTGCTTTAGCCACTCTATTAGGATTAGAAGCAAAATCCATTACACATATTCTTAAGGAAAAATCGTTATAGTAATCACATAGTATATAGATTGAATTGTTCTCAGTGTGACCCGTGATTGGTACTTTAGGATAGAAAAGCTGGTTGTGTCTAAGTAAGTGATAGAAATAATAATAATAGCAGTGTCTTTATTTGAAGAGATATATATACATATTTACACAATTTGTGTTAGACAATTTATTCCCTTGGTCCTTGGACCATCTGGAATGAGTATCTAAGTAAGTATGTAAGATTATTTAAAGAAAAAAGAGACTTTATTTCAGGAGAATAAATGCTGTTCGATATAATTTCGAAATTGAATACATTGTCAGAAGCAATCATGAACGATAAAATTGTTAGTATACTAAAGGTTTCACTAATTGCCATGTAATCATGGTCAAATCTAGACATAGGGTTTCCAGATAGATACCCAAGATGTCTCCAGGCCCTATGCTGAACTCTATCAAGCCTTGCCATATTAATTTTCAAATTAGGTCTGCGTAAATCTATATGTCTTATATATACTTCAAGTATATACATTATACAGCCCTGGTTAGAGAGGGGCGGGTGTGGGGGCGAAGGTATTCGCCCGGGCTCTGGGTTTTTTTGAGAAGCCGTTTAAATTTATAAATTATGTGCTGAAATCTAAAAACTCCTATATGTTCATATATGGCTTCGAGATTCAAAATTTCATGTCCAAATATGTATGTTCCATATATAGTATTACTAAAAGAAAGGTTACCCTAGACCACAGGTCTTAGCGTTAATAAATAATATTGATTCTTCTCCAAGGAAATTCATTAATCATTACATTGGCATTAACTTTGGATTTCTTTTTGTTGAGAGATTAATTACATCATTTTATTTATACTTAATTTTTAAAAATGTCATCTAATAAGATATTTTTTTCTTTGTACGGTAAAAAGTCATAAATTCGAATCACTTAAAATTTGAGATTTTTATGCTCAAAAGTGTAAGGTTAAATCAGGTTAAATATATATTGAGCGCCTATAATGCAACCAGCAGCACAGAACCTTCTATTTGAATGCATAACCTTGCATCGGCAGGCGGCGCTTAAATTTTTCTAAGCAAAATGTGTCGTATTTATGCCAATTGCACAAAAATACTGTTCGTATATTTACATAAATAACACCTCGAAAAAAATAATTAAAAGTCTAAATAAAAGAATTTTTAAGCTTTAATAGATATTTCTTTGGAGTGTGATTTTTCAAGGATGAACCTTACATATTTTTTTAGAACATTATTTAGTACCTTCTCTTCGACTAATGCTTTCTGAATCAACAATATATATTTTTGCTCCTATATAACATTTTTATTTTCGATTCCACATACAACGCGAAAATGAATACCTACATATAAATTGGATTTTAAAGTTGTTCTTGGATTTGACTTTCATTACTGCAAATGGAATAAATAATTGAAATTTCTGTTTTCAAATGGTTCTCGGAATAAGATGCGAATCATTGTGGAATCGTAAAAAGTTTGTTTAAATCGTTCAAGACGAGAGCCTGGGCGATACATACATAGATTAATTTCAGATGTCCCTTTTTCTTTTTGGATTCTAGTCAACCTTGCCTTATATATGTTGCGCTCTCTTGCATCCTCATGATTAAAATAATGTTTTAAAATTTGGTGCTTCGATGGTTGAATTCTTTATCAAGAAAGGTGTTTCGACAGAAGCCTCTTATATTATTCATTTTAATTTTATAAACTCATCAGAATACACTGACTCACTCCATCTTAAGACTTTAATCTAACTTGAAAACGTTTCCAGAAATAGGGGTCGAAATGTCGTGCATTATGATGAGTTAGTTATTTCATTAAAATGTGTTTTCAGCAAAATATCTACTCCGAATAATGTTTTGAGAATAGATTTCACCTCTTCTTCTTTCAAGTGTGGTTCAAACTTCTCGACTTTAATGGGAGGCACGATGTCAAAGTAGCGCCTCCTTGAAAAAAGTTAATTAATTAGTATTTTGAAAACAATGTATATTAATAAAAGAGTCAGAGTAAAATATCCAGAAGTGATTTATGCATGCCGCTAATCAACTTTGCTAAAGAGATTTTATAAATATATTAGAGAGGTAATAAAAAGAGTTGATAGACTTAGTTTGAAAGGAGAAAGTTGCGGAACAACAAAAAAAACGGCACATTGCTGCTGCATTTCAAAATAAAATAGGGATTTATTTGTATTTATATATATATTGTTTATAATTCTAACGTGAATAGGAATGTGAAATGACTGGCGAATCCTTCTCCAAGGTATCGACTTTTTGTTTCATTCAGAGTAAAAAAACGGATAAGAAGTTGTTGTAAAAACAATAAAGGAGACAATGAAGAGCAGAAAAAGACAACCTATCCTTCCAAAAGACGGAAGAATTAGGTAGCAAAAAAAGACTAAATTAACAGAATGGATTTGAAGACACTCCGAAGGACAATGGAATGAGATTCAACGCAATCCCAGCTGAATGTGGTGGCTAAAAATGATTGTTAGGAGGGATTAGATTTTGAAAAAGCAGTTTTATGTTCAGCTTTCGGCGCCAATCACCTCCAAAGACGCCCCCATTAAATACCTACCTATATATACAGGGTGATTCATCGGTCTGTCCTCTCTTTATAACTCTTTTATTTTAAGTCAGAGAGAAAAACACTTCAAATATAATTTATATGATATCTTATTGTCTATCTACGTACCATATGCATTTGTATACAGTGTTCCGTTTAAGCACAACAATATGTAACTTTAGATTTCTTAATGGAACACCCTATATATGTTTATTTATTTTGATAGTAAATTAGATTACCTTGAAAAAAGTATTAAGTAATAAGGGATCTAAAATTATAAAATAAGAAGTTATTTACCTTTATTCGTTCCATAGCTTACTTTGTTAATAATAACATGATACAAAAATACCATTCAACGAATGAAGATAACTTCTTAATTTATTATTTTAGACCCCTTATTACCAATACTTTTTAAAGGAATCTAATTTACTATCAAAATCAATAATATATAGGGCGTTCCATTAAGAAACCTAAAGTTACATATTGTTGCGCTTACACGAGACACCTATATACAAATGCATATGTACGTAGATAGGTAATGATATGTCATATAAATTATATATATAGAACATTGTTTAAGCTGTTTAATTAAAGTCAAACGTTTCGGGACAATTTCCCCTTTATCAATAGAAAATTTTCAATTAAAAAAGAGAAAAAGAGAAAAATTTGTTTTTTTCACAAAGGCTCAAAAACCAACACTAAAATTAAAATATTTTGAATATAGACAATAATACAAATTTTATTGTTATGAAATTATCTTTAATTCAAATAAAAAATATAAATATTTACGAAAGGAATTATTATTTTTCTCTAAAAATTCTCTGATAAATATCAGAATAAAACTCATATCTGAACTTTTATTAATTGAATTTTTGTTATTTAAAATATTGTGTTGCTTTTTGAGCCTTAGAAAAAGCAACTTTTTTTCTTTTTTTAATTAAAAATTTTCGAATGATGTACAGAGGGGGGTTTAATTAAACGTCTAAAGATTGTTTTATAAAAGATTTGCATTTATTATATATATGTTTATTTGCATCAAGCAGAGAGACAAGATCATTGATTTCTCTTTATATTCAAAATGAATAAACTATGAACGGCGATTCAAATACGAAATTTCATATCTTTTTATGCCAATAGATAACAAAATTTGTTTGGGCAGACAGAAAACAGACAGACAAGCATTTTGTTGAGAGTGTTTTCTTTCATAACTTTTCTTGAAAGGTGTACATACAAAATTTGGGGAAATTTGGAGCAATATACAGACAAAACCTTAATTTTCTATATATAGATAAATACGAGTATAATATTTAAAACAAATCATTATAAACTACATGATGTTATGGGAACCCCAAGTTTAATTTTGAGATATATAGCTAGAAATTGGAGGAATTGGATGTTCTGAAACAGTAGAATGCCGACGTTTTGGATTTTTATATCGGACATCAAGAAGTATCAAATTAGAAACCACGATGATTAATCAAGAAATGCTAAGATTTGGAAAATAAAATTTAAGAATTTCCAAATATTGTCAAGATGTGGTAATGGTAAGAATCTAAAAAAAATATTCATCTTTTATATCCGAGTCGTGCAAGTTTCTCTCTTCAAAGAAGAATCCAAGATGTATAGCCGCCGAGGGATATCGTCATTTCCTGCACATAATTATTCCAAATGGGATTATTTGATTGTTTAGCATATCCAGCTGTTTCATCAAGTTTCTCCACTTCTCAGCATTCCCAGTTGGCCGCCAAAAGCCAACTTAGATGGCATACTAAATGTTGAGGTCAATTATTGCCTCCCTTAAGCTTTGTGGGTTTTCAACTGAATATAACATACCGCCACAGGCACTATTGATTAGATAATTGCTCTCATATAGTTGAGTTTATGTGGATCTTCGCCAGGCTTCTCGCTGAAGATGTTTGCTTAATAGTCAAATCAATCATTGCAAGAGAAAGGTACCTATAGATAATTTCTATTTTAACTAGCTAGCTTAGATGAAGCTCTGATAAATTTCATAAGCCAAACTTCGGCAAGCAATCTCACGGCTTCCTTTAATCTCGATTATAATTTAGCAATTCAATTTCAACATTCTGACCTGGAATGGAATAAGATAAATTTTTATAGGGTATTGAGTCAAATGGAAATCCTCCTATTGATCTACGTATAGTACTCGGAGTACAAATACGAACTATCCCTTCAAAATATAATGAAGTCGTTATTGTTCATTTTTAAAGCAACTATTTTTTCATATTTTCAAAATTCCATTTAAAATGGGAAACTTTGTCTTGAAACGTCTAAGCTTTTAAGCAACGTTTCTAGATTGTTCTATAAAATATTTGTATAGGTATTACCTACTACGAGCCATTTATTTTCAAAGTGGTGTTAAGTACAATTTTGAAAAAATCAAATCAAATCACAGTCAACGGAGTACAATACCCTCATGAATTTGTCAAAATATATCAATATATATATATATATATAGGTATATAAATATATAAAGATATAATTATAAATATCTCGAAATAACAAAAAATGGACTTACGTCACTTTCAAAATAAATGGCTCATATATCGTACTATTATTATCTATGAAAATTATTTTTTCTAAAAAATATGTTTGAGAAAGAATACTCATAATCAAATCAGATAATGATATGAAATTTTTCCTATTATGGTAGTGTCAATGAGTTACATTTCCAGAGAAGTTCCATTAATTCAATGTTAGTTAATTCACAAAGTATGTTATCACTACATTTCAGCCTCTAATTCACAAGCTTCAAATAATGATAAATATTTTAAATAAATCAATTTCATATTTTTGAGAAAATAATTTTTGAAAAATAACCACAAAATTGCAATTTTTTTGTTATAAAGTGATTTTTATAAATTTTAATTATTTTTGTAATTGATTTTGAATTATTTTCTTTTATCCCTATGACATCTAGAGACTGGAACTCTCTTCCTCCGACTGTCTTCCCAGCAACATATAACCTTCAATCTTTCAAGACACGCATACACGAATACCTTCAGCTCCGGCCCAATCCCTAAATCTCTTCTTATTTCCAAGATACAAGGGTCCACCGCGGACTAAAGAAGTTGAACCTTTTCGGTGCAACTTCTTCTTGTAACAGTATCATAATAAAAAAATAAAAAATAAACAACTTAACATGGCTTTTACACCTGGTCTTACGATATTTTTGACAACTAGCTTACAGCGGTTTAGTTTTCTACTAAAATCTTTGATATTGTGACCATAGAATTGTGTTTTTTGAAATATATATGGTTCCGTCAGCGAGTTGATTTTTTGAAAAAATTCCATCTTTTTTTCATAAAAAAGACACTCACATCTTTGTTTTAATTATATAGTAAGTTATGTTGGATGTAAAAGATTTCATAAAGAGAAACAAAGAGGTTGTCCTGTGATTGATATAAATAAACATAGACACATATATATATATATATTATTTATTTGTTTTATCATCATCAGTATTTTTTTAATTATTTTAGTATCTCATGGATATTGAAAATTTTGTCCTTACTTAGCAGACAAGCTTAGTTAAAAGTATTTTTCTCTTTATGATTCAACAACTCTGCTACTCTCGGCAAAATAAAAACTTTTCAATAAAATATTTCAGAATAACAATTTGCTTGAATCGGTGTAAATTTGACGAGTTAAGTGTTATATCGATGGAGCGCTTACATCACGTTTCAGAATCGAGAAAGTGGTGATATGACTCGGGAAAATTAGGCAACACATTGCATTTGATTACGAATGAGAAATGTCTAGTCAACTAGTCAGTAATAAATCAAACACTTTTCTATCTACCCTTTGTACGGCTTACTAGTAGATAGAAGAAACGTTCAAAATGTTCAACCTGTCCTCTGAATAGACAGTTTCAACTAGAAAACCTAATGTAATTTATAAATACTGATAAAGTATAAATGAATTATAAGTGAGACAGGAAAGAGAATCTTCTCTTTATGATAAATAAATAGGGTTTTATATTTAATCGGATCACTCGGTAATTAATTATCGAATAGTCTAATTATTTGCTTAAAATTAAATTTATATTGAAATTTCAAAACTTGAGCAATTTCTAAGGAATTTTATTTATTAATTAATCAAGTTTAATTAAAATTTGAAAGGATTTTGATCTTGGCATAAATAGATAAATAAGAAAAAGTAATTCCATTAAAAAGGGAGGGTCTAGAAGAATAATTATCAAATGTAACGTAATATACTATCGACGTTAAAAATGATTAATTAAATAAACAAAAACGTTATCATTTGATAAAATAAAAATGTTGAAAATTTAATTAATTTAATTGTGGTATTATTTAATTTCATAGCTGGTCTGGAAAATGAGTTGGTAATATTTATTAGAGGGAGTGGGAGAAGGCAGCCAGAGTGGTTATTTCGCTTTGTTGGTTTTGTTATACCTACTTCACATTCAAAATGTTATTTCTATTGATTAGGCACTGAAAAGAATCTAAATAATCATAAATTATTCAACTAATGAATTCAATTTGAAGTAAATCTAATAAATGTAAATAGAATTTGAAAAGGGGCAAGAGGATGTTGCGTTTTTCAGCCTAGACTACGATAAATTATTTATTTTCTGTATTTGGCAGAAACTTTGGTCTCCATTTCTAGAAGTGATATCAATTAATTAGACAGCTCTACTAAAAATTGCACGGAATAAGAATTGTCTGAGCACACATAAGCGAGTCTGTCATGCAAGTAGCCTCTGATGAGGCTGTGCGGCGCTAGACCAGTAGCCAGCCTCCTCGTAACTTTTGGACTGAACCTGTTCGGGTTCAATTAATCCCCACGAGAAATCAACACTTTGGAACAATTCCACAAATGTAAGACCAAATTAGATAAAGCCCATAGAAAATTCGCTTAATCCTCGAAAGTCTCAGCTAAACAGGCAGGTTTCAATTATAAATTAATGTTAAATAATAAAAATAATAATAATTAATTTTAAATTAATAAATAAAATTAATTAATCATCTTGAGTTGTTTACCAAAAAAGAATTTAGTCTTTTTGATTTTAAGTCGATTCTTCCACTTTATCAGTAGAGGTTGCCATTAATAGTCAAAACATCAAAAATGGAATGCAATAAGGTTATTCCGCTAGTATTAGATAAGAATCGATCGTTATTTTTGATTTTAAGTCGATTCCTCCATGTCTTCAGCAATGATTACCAATAATAATCGAAACGTCAAAAACCTAATGTAGAATTGTTATTCCTCAAGTTTTAGATGAGAATCGATCACTATTTTTGATTTTAACTCGATTCCTCCATGTCTTCACCAATGGTTACCAATAATAACCGAAACGTCAAAAATCCAATATAGAATGGTTATTCCTCAAGTACTAGATGTGAATCCATTGTAATAGACTGATGAAGAGAGCAAAGCCCTCGAAACTATAGTCTCGTTATAAATAAATAAAATTTATAATTCCAGCAGAAGACACACTCTTTTATTGTCTCCTTCAATATATAAAAATTCTTCTACTCTCGGCAAAAACTTTCAATTTAGATGAGAATCGATCACTATTTTTGATTTTAACTCGATTCCTCCATGTTTTCACCATTGGTTACCAATAATAACCGAAACGTCAAAAATCCAATATAGAATGGTTATTCCTCAAGTACTAGATGAGAATTAATCACTATTTTTGATTTTAAGTCGATTCCTCTATGTCTTCAGCAAAGGTAATTGATAAAAAAACAACGCAGTTGCTATGGTTACTTATAAAAGTTCCTACCAAATTTTTATCATTTCTCATCGAGAAGCCTAACCATTCTTACTTAAGCAAGTTTAAATGAGCTATATTACCGATCAAATGAATAAATTTTAAAGTTTTTTAAATTTTTGGTAAAATAAGGAATTTAAAATAAGTACTATCTAAATCTAGAGTAAAGTATTTTAAAATATACTTTTACTAAAAACTTTATTTAACCTTTTTTGTTGTCCCCAAGATACTTAATTAGGATATTAAATTTCATCAAAAATGGTTAAGTCATTTTCAAGATATTTAGAAAAAACTAAAAAAGTACCCAAATAAAGTACTAATGTTTGTGGGTCGATATGTACCAAAAACTAATCAGCGCTTCATTTTGTTAAAATAATGGTAGGTTTTCAATTTCATTTCAATCGGTGCAAAGGTGTGGAAAAAATCGTGGATGAAAAAAACGATAACATCCATCCATCCATCCATCCATCCATTCGCACGCACTTCCAAAAAAATGGCACTTTTTGGCCTCTCGCCGAGACCCCAGGTAATTTTTGGCAAAATCGTCACGTGCTAAAATTCAATCTAATTGAATACTACAATTTGTGACCTTAATTGAGTCCATGGGTTCCGTAGTCTTTACCTGAGGACCCTTTGAAGTCCCGCTTGGCGCGAGACCGATTACAATACTTTACCCATGCTTCGCATTGGATAAAGTAAAAAAAAAAAAAAAAAACGTTTCTACAGTGGCCAGGGGATCAATGGAGCGAGCCAATACAATTTTTGGCTCGCTACTGAATTGGATGCAGAGTAAAAAGTGTCCAACTAATCTGATATGCAAAGGAGAGTTGTTTGTGTGGGTGAACCTCTAGAAACGAGGAAATGAAAGACTAATAGAGAGAAAGAATAAGACTTGAACAAATAAATCGGCGATTAAAAAAGGCCTGGCGGTTGAATTGGAACATCTTTCCAGAAACAAAATAGAGTTAGAAAAACCAAGTTGGAGCTTGCTAATTGCTTCTGATCAACTCCTGGCTGAGTAAATAAAATGATGTGGATATTCATTTGTCATACACCTTGTCTCCCTCGTGTATTAAAATAAAATTAAAGTTGATTTTTCAAACCCAGCTTCCCCTTCCCTGCCGCCTGAGTCAATATCGATTTCACGAATATATAGCCATTTTGGAAACGTCGTGAAGGACAGCTATGCGAAATTTGGCACAGAGTAATGTGTTTACACTGAATGTACATTATTTAATAAGAAGAGAGAGAGAGAGAGATATCTACTTGCATTCTACATACAAATATCTAAAAAGTAATTTCAAGATTTTTTTGTAATTCGAATATGAACTATCCAAAATGTGAGTCGGAGCAAAAAATTCAAACTCTCTACGATCTGGATCAAATTTAGTAGAGATAGTCTTTATGACTATAAGAAACTATTGCTGTAAAAATCAAAAAGCCAAAATGAGTGCGTGTGGGAGAAAGAGGCGGCAAAATATTAAAAATCTAAGTACTTTGTTTGAACTTGACCAAGTTTAGTATCGTTAATCTTTAGAATACTGTGAATTTATTTATGCACAAATAAACTCCCCAAATGAGTGAGTGGGGGTGAAAGAGGGGGCAAAATTTGGTATTAAAATTCTAAATTTTTTGTTCGCTCTGAATTAAAATTTACCACCTTTAATTTTATAGGGTAGTGCAATATCTAATATTGATGCTGAAATCAGGTATCTTAAATGGAAGGCGAGAGATGGAACAGGGGGCAAAGTATTCAAAATTACGACGAAACTATTGAGGGAAATATATGTTTATCTACGCTGATTTTACATTGATTATGATATCTATTAAGAAAAATAAGATATGATTTGGCTTTAAAAAATTCTACATAGGTACATCTTCTATTTTCTATTTGTATATATATTAAAATTCAACGCCCGATAAGTACTTTGTTTGAACTTGACCAAGTTTAGTATCGTTAATCTTTAGAATACTGTGAATTTATTCTATTTGTATATATATTAAAGAATACACTCACTCATCAAAGAAATAGCCCAAACAACTGGACATAAAAAAAATGAAATTTGGAGAGGGCTTATATGAGACAAGGTATTAAGGAAGGATTTTTTGAAATTCGACCCCTAAGGGAGTCAAAGTGGTAAAATGTGTTTTCGCTGATTATGAAATATCTTTTAAGGACGGAAAGATATCTACTTACATTTTACATATAATAATACTACATACAATGTCTAAAGAGTTATGTCAAGATTTTTTTAAATTCGATCCGTAAGGGAGTCAAAAAGGGAAAAATATGTGTTTGCAATGGGTTTACAATGATTTATGCATTATCAAAGACGCCGCAGTGGGTAAAAGAGGGTGCATTAAAAAGTAATTTTAGGTTTTTTTTGGAATTCGCCCCTTTACTATACAAAATGAGTAAGAGTGAAAAAAAATAACAAATTGAGCTAAATTAATTGGGAACCTTTGTGGATTTATTTTTGTTTTTCCATAGTCAGTTTTCATAATTAAAAAAAAAATGTTTTCCCATTTATGGGTCCAGTGTTTTTTTTTAGAGAAAATCAATTTTGGACAACTAATAATCTCATCCTGAGACACTGCCCGCCAGGGCCACTCGCAAGGCACGTCCATAGCAGCTCGTACGAGTATATGCATATATGTATTATATTTGTTTATTTGCATCAAGCATAGGACAACCTCATCAATTTCTCTTTATATTCAGTATTGTAAATTAGAACAGGAAAGAAGCGAAGGTCCATAAATTGAGTTTACTAAGAATGGAAATACACATTGGTAATGTTAAATTCATTGTTCAGGAATATGCCTCATACATTTTTCTGAAGGGATTCTAATTGAAATAAATATTGTGGACAATTGGGCCAAGTATCGTGCATACCATGGATAGTGAAAGTGAGAAATCCTTATCACTTCTGGTAGAGTTCACTTAAGATAATGTGCTCGCCATCTGGAACCCGTTCATTGCCATGGAGGGAGTTACAGCAATCCCCTGCTGACAAATTACACGCTCTTGAATTAATAGAAGAAGAATGCAATCGGCTGCTCAGGTTCCAACCCAAGCCATTTGCGGTGCCGAAACGCTTCTCACAGAACAATGCTTTCAAAATATTGAATTGAAATCTCATCAAATGAAATCGACTTCGAAACAATTGTCCTATTGAAGAAATGGATTTTTACTTTACCATACAGGGTATAGTCAAGTATTGTATTTTACATTGTTTTATACTTATGAAAAATTATCCTTAATAAAAACAAATTTTACTCTATTTTTATAATTAAAAATGCAATCAAGTAATTTTAAAATTTCAAAAGCAACGAAAATTACAAGCTACCTATGACGTCACGGTCGAACATATTCAGCAAAAAATCCTTCAACCTGGACTCAAAACAATTGAAAATTTTTAGTACAAATAATATTTAATACATTGCAATGTGGGAAGAGGAACCAGCTCTACATATAAATAATTTCGTGAAATATTGATTAATTATTGATATTTTGAGATGAGTGTCATACAATCTTAATTAAATTATATTTGTCTCATGAAATGGATAATTAATCGAGACAAAAGGGAGTGTTCTAGAAATTAAATTTGATTAGTAGTTTGAAGATTTGATGCTTTGGTGGTTGAGTTGATTATCAAAAAAGAAGTTTGATTGAAACCTTCTAGTTTTCACATTTATAATAAGATAAACTCTTCAAAATGAACGACGTTTTGACACCTATTTCTGAAATCTTTTTTAGGTGATGTATGGCAAGTCGTCCGTAACAACTAACAGTAAATTTATCAATGTCAATAACTAGCTTATTAGTGCACAAGCCGAGAATCAAACCGGAAATTCTCAACGTGATAATTATACTAGGTTCATCCTCTCTATTCAGAGAAACAGTAATATTAATAATATTCGGAATTCAATTTGAATATTATTAGTTGCTTTTTATTACATGACCAAATGTTTCAATTCCCGAGAGGATGGCTACAACCCTTATGACATGTAATAAAAATCATCTATAAAAACTCGTGTTCAAATGAAGATATTCTCGGGATTTTTTCTAATAAATACTTGCTCTAAAATTAAATGAAACTTTTCATAAGGTGAAAAAATTTCGCTTGGAAAATCTCGGCTGGTTTCAGCGTTGTAATTAGCAATTTTGACGAGCCAATAAACTGGATTTCTGTGGGATGAATCAAATCCCTCCATTGAAATAACCAAATTCATATCAATAATATTATTTAAAAGCTTTGTTATGCTGTTTGAATGATTATCAATTCAAAGAGATTTCCAATTCACATGGGTTTTTAATGCTGTAGAGATATCAATATTAACTAAATAATTTACTTTTAATGAAAAAATATATTGAGAAAATCCATTTTATTTAAACGAGTATGAATATTTTATTTTTATTTTTTTTATGTGAAATAAGAGAAAAATTTAAATTAATTAATTATTAAAATATTACAACGAACATCATCAAACAATATTTTCATATTCCAATTTAATTTGATGAATTTCAATCAATTTTAGATTGTTAATAAAGGCGATGCGCGATGGTTGTTAACCTTTGTCATTTCCCTGGAGACGAATTTAGAACTACCCCTTTGTTCAAGTACTGGTTGTTGCAGAGACATCAGAAAGAATGCTTGTGCTTGGCTCGTTCATGATCTTAGGTGCGGGTAGGTCAATGGGCTCTAGCTGTGTCTTCAGCTAAGGTTGGATTTGAAGAAATTGGTTCATCTTAGTTGAATGCATGATTGGCAATCAAGCTCTACGGGTTAATTATTCTATCGTGTATTTAAGGAACAAAGAATCTTTTCAATCATTTACTGAAACCTTAATGAAAAATAGTTTTTATAAGATGTTATTAGTGTCAAGCAAAGAAAGCTTGGTTATCGGCTGAAAATTAATTTACATAATCTTAAAGAAATGTCTAAAATGAGAAGCAAAGTTAGGACATCCTTTGAGCCAAAATATATTTATGTATATTATAAAGGTATATAGATTGTGTAGGAAAGCAAATAATCTATCTATATGCATATATAAACATTGTTCCAAATCGCCCCTAATTTTGAATGTACCTACATTCTATACGTTTCAAGCAAATTTCTGAAAGAAACACCCTCAACAAAATTCCTATCTGTCTGTGTGTATCCTGGTGTTCGCGCAAATTTTGTTCGCAATTGGTATACAAACGGCTGAAGGTATATTTATGAAATTTCGTATTTTCATCAGATGTCATTTAACTTAAAATATTGATATAGAACATTTTTATATTTTGATCCCAAAAGGGGGTTTGGTGTGGAAATTATCAATTAACTCTACAGCAAATTCTGTCTGAAGCAAAGTTGTATGGCTTGTGATTTCTGACAACTTTTGTTTTAAGAAATTAAAAAAAAAAACTCCAAAAGAAGGGGAGAGTCAAAAAAATGAAAATTTCAAGTCTTTGATCCAAACTCAACAAAAATGTGTATATATAATCTGTAGGCGAAACCCCCTGGATAGCAAAAGACTCGCCGAAGGCGGGCGTCGCAGTTAGTGTAAAATAAAAATGGGTTTAATTGCATCTAAATGCACTAATTCGGAATGATATAAGGTCAACTGCTCAAAAAAAGCAAGCAAACTATGGTAAATATTCAACTGCATAATATCCGGTTTTTTCTCATAACATTTACTTATCCAAGGTCTGGATCTATTTACAAGTAAAGTGACGTTGAGATTTTCCCTCTTCTTGCTTGTTCTGAGAAATTATATTTTTAAAATTTGTACCTAGTAAAGTAAATAATAGATTTTCGTTATTAAAATATAAATTTATAATTCAATTATTGAAAAATAAGTGCATTTTAGTAAGCTAAAAATAAGGACAAGTCTAATGTATTTTACTCTGTTTTATATTAATTTTCTACATATAAAGAGACACAGTAGATTGTATAGGTTCGCTGCGATTTTCTGAGATTTTGCTAGTCTAGTTTACATATTTAACCTAGGACATAATCACTACAGTTTTACAGGTGTAATAGATTATTAGTGTAACACCTTCTTACACCATTATCATTATAACAAATCATTTAAAAAAATGCAAATAAGAGAAACATTTTCTATCAATCTTTTTTATAGATTTCTAATTGATACCTATTATATAATGAATTCCATCTAGACGAACAAGAAAGAGATTTTCTTTCTTTTTGATGTGTAAATGGATTTTCGCTTATAAAATGGATAATATTTTAAAAATTAATTTTGCTACTATAATTAAAAATCTCATTGACTATAAACGCTTCCTTACTTAATATATTAGCTGAAGCTTTGAATTTTATTTATATACTTATTTAGAAAACATCAATAATGTTCCTCATTAAGAAAAAAACAAGTTTTTGTTTTAGAATTTTTGTGTTTTAAATGGAACACAAAGATTTGATTTTGTTTCTGAACACATGCTCGAAACATTCCTTAATCATTCTAGAAAATTTTATTAGAGAATTTAGCCCTTTGCAAGTGACAAAACATTTAGAATGTACTTATTGTAGACGCTTAAAAACGGAAATAGAACTAAATAAATCTTGGCAGAGAAAGGGATGAAGAGGAACAAAGGGTCGGAGAGAATTCTTCTCGTCCTCGCCTTGATTTCCTGGCAAATCCTAAACCCATTTAACAAGCACTAAAGCGCTGGTCATTTTTCGGTCTACATCCTTTCTCCCTTCACATATCATTTTACCTTTAATCGAAAATAGCGAAATATTTATTATTAGACTATAATTAAGTAAATTTTAGAATATAACAAATTCTTATAATTTTAATGGATCATACAATCTTGAAAAAATAAACAGAAGGCTTTTTATATAGTATTAGATCTTAAAACCAAAACCGTCATGTAATAAATATCATATCGTCGCTGATCTTACAAAACCTCGTAAGTCCTAAATTCATTGTTTTCCAGAAAACAAGAAAAACCATTATAAACACAAATATAAATAAATACAATCCAATATTTATTATTTGTCCGTAGCACGAAATTAAATTGGAATAGAATAATAAGGTTTCAATAGGTAGACGCGCCGTGAAAATTTAGTCGGTATAAACGTATAATACGTATTTGACCAAAAATCGGACTTACGAGGTTTTATAAGATCAGCGACGATATGTGGTTTGATTGGCAATATAAAATAGTAAAAGGTTTATTATTTTTCATAAAAAACTTTGAGCAATAATTTAATATCTCACCAAAAACATAAATGTGAGAAGGGGACCAAGATCGGTACAAAAGCGTTTGGGGTTGATGGCTTCGCCGATGAAAGAGTTGAGATCTGAACGGGTGCCAAGTTTCCTAGCAGTTTCTTAAATCATAACCTTAGGAATGTACAACGTTCTTCAATTGATTTAAAAGAAAATTTGTCACGTTCTTTGATACTTAATTTATAACTTGGCAAGTTTTATATCCAACTAAATTGTTTGACTCGAGAGAATGCAAGATACGTCTGCATTTTGCATCTTCTTATTCTTTTCGTCTCGATAGCAGCAATTCTTCTCTGAAGGTGGGCAGCGAGTTGGACGGCTTCGAAGGAGGGCAGCTCCAAATCCCGCTACACCACGGTCACCGGATTATCCGCGAAGGAGAGAAGGTGGCAACATGGTCTCTGTTGTGACTTCAGACCAGCACGATGTGTCGTTGATGTAGCCACATCTGTGCATATTGTCGCTGCTTCTCCCCACCCCAACACTCAGTCTATTTAGAGTTCGCCAGACAGGCCATAGTAAATCATTGCGGGGGGGGGGGGGTATTTTATTTCATTGTCACCTTATTCTGCAGACCATAACGAGACTAGCTCCAGTGGTGGCGTTGCAGTTATAGCCTGCTATGTCCTCATGAAATCCTTTGCTGAATATTGAGGAACCTGTATCGAACCAGGGCGCTATCAAGACTAATATTGCATATGCCAATCAAATAGGGATTTGTTTCCGGTGAACTTATGCATTATTCATTATCTGAAACTTGGTGTTGACTCCTTCTAACCCGTATGTTATATTATGGCTGAAAGATAAAAATGACACTTTTCAGACCTTAATAACTCAAGAACTATAATAGAGGTTTATTCATGAAATTTGGGATTCTAGGTGATCAGGGGGGCCTTATTAGACATGCAAAATCCCAAGTGTGTATAGGTCTAATAGTTTTTGACTTATGGGAAGGGGGGGTCGAATGTAGCTCAAAATGGTTCGTGTAATACTACACATGGCTGGTGGGTCGCCCTTTTCTTTTCCGAACTTGGCTGACACAGTGTCGTATGTCCAGACATTAAATATACTTGTAAATAAATAAATAAATAAATATATATATATTGGTTTTTGACTATATTATATATATATACAATTATATATATAGAAAGAGAGGGTCTAACGATTGAGATGAAAATTGCGGATAAGGGGGTTTTGAGTAGACGAATCGAACTGTCATCATGGTCTCATGGTATGGTAATTTTAATTTAGTGGGGTTTTTCAAACTAACTAGTAATAAATGAGTGTGTCAACAAAAATTTATAATTATTTCCTTTTAATATTTAATTTTTTTTTTATTTTAAAATTCATTAATAGTTCATTACAAATATTATTATATATTAAAATTAAGGAATTCAATTAATAAGTGGGTATCTTTTATTGAATTGGTAGAACTTTTAATGATGAATGGATGCAAAGCCAAGCACTATTAAAATGAAAACAACAAATTCTGAATAAAGTAATTTTTATTAGAGCCTCATTTTCATTTTCTTAGAATAATCCGACGATTCTGACGGTCGTTTCACCTTCTTCGGGCTTATGGTCAACGAAGGAACCTCCGTGTATATCATATTATATTAAAGGAACAAATCTTGTATATATATATCCAATCGGGTTCTCGAAAACGGCTCTAACGATTTGGATGAAATTCACGGGTTAGGAAGGTTTTGTGTTGGCGATTCCATCTGTCACGGTCTCATCTTCGGATAAGTTGCTTTTGATGGATTTTTTGTTAATTGAAATAATTATTCACAGGTGGTTGTCTCGATAAAAATGTATATTTACATTTTTATTCAATTTCCTTTTAATTAATAATTGTTTTTTAATTTTAAATTCCACCAATAGATCATTACAAATATTATTATATATATTAAAAGTTAGACGATTTAATTGATTAAAAATCGAGTTTTAAATCCGACAAATATATTAGAATTTAGCAATTTAATCGATAAACTCTAAAATTGTTATTTAATTAAAAAAAAATTATAGGGTATTTATTTATATACCTATACCTATATACACATAATCTGTACTACAAAGCTTGAAATGCAAAAACTGGGTGAGGGGGTGGGAGCGGGGTGGAGGTGGAGGTGTGGGTAGATGTGGGGGGTACAGTGGTGAAGGGGTACGTGGGGGAAGCGGTTTGGGGGGTGTAGGTGGGGTAAAATGATGGGGGTGTAGGTGGAGTGAAGTGGTGGGGGTCCGGGGGGCTAGTGGGGGTTCGGGGATTATTATATAGCTTTTAACTGAAGCAAAAAGTTACCGGGCATCGCTCGGTGGCCAGGTACTTAATATTATTTTTAATTGGAATTAAGTTCAAATCTTTGTCCACATCGATGCCTTGATGATGGCCGAAGTGATTCAAAACGTTGACAAATAAATAAATAAAATTTTATTTCAATTTTATTTAATTCTGAATGCAAATAAAAATAAAAATCGACCATTTTACATGAATTTAAAATTAAAAATAAAATTAATATATGGCTCTTGCGAATCTGTGCTCCAAATTTGGCAATACTAGTCGGGACCTAGAATGTGAAAGAAATTGATAGGCTGAATATGTTTATCGAGGGACCATTACTATAAAGGTAATCTGTAATTAAATGTGAGGACAGAACTTGTTAAATGTTACACTTCCTCTTGTGGCGTTTCAATGATTGGTTCATGGATTTTGCTGTGTTTGCTGGGGGCTGCATTTGGCATCGAATGATTCTTTCTAGTTGGACTCCAAATGGCAAAATCGCAAAATTCATTAAAATTTTCCAGTTTTTTGTTTGTTTTTTCATTATGTATCGAATTCTAACTAGAACTATTCTACATCACTAGGATGTCATTTAGAAACTGAAACCTCATGAACAAACTAAAATAGAAAATTCAAAACAATTTTTAACCGACTTCAAAAAAGGAGGGGGTTCTCAATTCGACTGATTTTTTTTTGTGTCTATGTTACCTCATATCTCCGCCAATTGTGAACCGATTTTGATGATTTTTTTTGCATTGGGTTCAGTCTAGCTTCCGATTGGTCCCGTTTTTTTTTCATTGGTATTGGACCTTTTTTGATGATATGTTTGTTCAGGCATAACTTCTTTGTTTATGAACCGATTTTAATAATTCTTTTATTATTGAAAAGAGAGTAGCTTAGAGGTAGTACCATATTAATTTGGTCAAGTTATGAAGATATGATCAATGAAGAAATAACGTAAATCTCTAATTCTATGACCAAATAATCGAAATTATAATAAATAAAATCTTTTATAAAAAAAATCTTAAAACATTCATTTAAAACCCGCAAACGTTTCGATAGAATTTCTATATTTATGAATTGAATTTTAATATAATTTTCTGATTAATTCGCCCGATGCTTTCTATTACGAGATGCATGCAAGGTATTATATTAAGTCACTATTAATAAAATCACTAAAAAAAAAAAAATTTTTATAAAAAAATAAAACCGACTTCAAAAAATTAAATTCAACAAATAAAATAATAATAACTTAGAAATAAATTAAAATATACTAAAAGGTATAAAATAATTATCTTATTTAGCTACAACTAAACGACGAAATATTAAAATGAAATTACTTTTTGAAGTCGGTGCCAAAAATACACATTTTATTAATCGCACTCGACGGATCTTACTTAGTACGTTTGGCGGGTACGCTCGCTTATAGGTATAGTTTCTTTGGCACCGACTTCAAAAAGTAATTTCCTGTTAATATTTCGCTGTTTAGTTGTAACTAAATAAGATAATTATTTTATACCTTTTAGTGTATTTTATTTTATTTTTAAGTTATTATTATTTTATTTGTTGCAATTAATTTTTTTGAAGTCGGTTTTATTTTTTTTTATAAAAATTATCTAATTTCAGCATGGATAATCAAACCATAAAAAAATGATTACTGATCAAATGAATTGCTTAATTAAATATCGTGAGGCTTTGGATAATCCTTCTTAAACCGTTTTATAATCTGGTTCCTGAAAATATTCGTATCATCTATTTTTTCACCAAATCTTAAACCAAAACCGATGAACCGCGACCTAATATTGTGTACACCTACTTCCACTTCCATTTCCAAGTAGAAGACAATAGATGTAGGGGCATTATCTAATGAATTCTAAAATAATTCCACATAACTCCAAAGACGTGTACACCTAATTCCAATTACGGTTCACCCCTCGACCAAAACATTATTATTAAATTTAATTAGCTTTTAAAAAGAAAAATTTTGAAATAAGGCTGTTAAAAAAGTCAAAAAAGTTAAAAAAATTGATAAAAAAAAAAAAAAAAAGTTGGATAACAAAAATAGTGAATGTCGTCAGCACACGAAGCCCTTTTAGTTCTCACCTATCTAGGCCAAAGGAAACGTAAAGCTTCATGATTTGATCAATATAAAAGGTTTGAAAGGTGTAATCAATGATTCATCCAACGGACAGGAGTTGTCTTATGGATAAAAGAAAGAGAAAAGCGTTATAAAAGATAAAAAAAAATAAAGCGAGTTGAATCAACGCGATGCTCAGCTCAAGATATCAAGGACGCTCAGGATCCACCCCTACGGACGATTGGGGGATGATTTTTTATAGGGAGTGCAACATGTTTTGCTGGAGTCACATTAGAATTAGCCATTTTAAAAAATAAGAAGATATATTCAAAACATATTCCCTAATCCCAATTCGGCTTTTGTTAGAGACCATCATGGACTTTTTTAAGGCTCCATAAAGGAACTTATAATTTTATTGCTATAAAATCATAATTATACAGGATGGTTAAAAAATGATCATATATAAAATTATGATTATTCAGGTGATCCAAAAAAATTATTTACTATAAAGTTCTGATTATACAGCATGGTCTTTAAATTTATTTATTGTACTATAAAATTATAATTGTACAGGTTGGTCCAAAAATTATTTATTATTAAATTATGATCATACAGGGTGTCCCAAAAATGTATTTACAATAAAAAAAAATTATTTAAACCAGTGGTTCCCAAAGTGGTCCACATGGACCCCCAGGGGTTTAAGGCAATAAAAAAAAAATTGGGTGTCTATGAGAGGTAAATGGGGGTCCACGATAGTGAATCAAATTTAAGCAGGTCGTGGATTTAATTTTGGCTTTCCATGAGTGGAATAATTCACATACACAGATAAATTTGTTGCTTATAGTTTTTACGTGAAAACATAACAAACAGACTGATAGACACTGCGGTTTTGTATACAAACTTATTTCCGCAATTATATTATTAGTAGCGAAGTGGGGATTTTATAGTGTACTATTTTATTCTATTTACTACTGACAATTACATATTATTTAAATTTAAAATTAATTAAATAGTAATTCAAATAGTATATCTCATAAAATTGACCTAGGTAGTGGGCTATTCGCTACGTGGTCGCAATACACTTTGGTCTTGTAGAAACTTGCACATAATGATACCAGTGTCTTCATGTTTACCGAATACGCGCAGTAGAAATTGTTGTCCAATCTTTTCTCAGAGCTACGCAAAGACAGGGCAGGAAGACCCGGACTTGCCCTGATGATTTATTGAATCCGTCAAACAATAAATAGGAATATGAGAGACAAACACATTCATTTGTTTCCAGAGTTTTGAAAAGGAAAGTATTAAGAAAATATTTTCAAAAATATAAACTGGTAGTTAGGGACATACAAATTAAAAACTGAAATATAAGGAATTGAATAATAATGAATTTTATATATACATAAAGCCAGATTATTCTCAATTAGCTAAAAGAGCTATCACAATATTATTGCAATTGCAATTCTCGACTTCATATTGGTGTGAATTTTGATTTTCGGCTCTTACGTCCATCAAAAATAATAAAAGAGAACTTTTACAAACGATCGAAGAAGAAATGAGAATGTCTCTCCAATGTTCCCACCAGAATTAAAAAAATGTGTGCATCACGTCAAGCTCAGATCTCGCATTAATTAAAATTGTTATTATTTATGAATTTAGGTATTTTCCCATCTTGTGTAATTTGATATATTTGATATTAAAACTAGATCAAGCTTGAGTTGTTTAGCAAAATTTTGTCCTTTTGATTTTAAGTCGATTCCTCCACGTTTTCATTAGAGGTTGCCATTAATAGTCAAAACATCAAAAATGGAATGCAATAAGGTTATTCCTCTAGAAGTAGATAAGAATCGATCGTTATTTTGGATTTAAGCCGATTCCTCCATGTTTTCAGCAATGGTTACCAATAATAATCGAAACGTCAAAAACCTAATGTAAAATTGTTATTCCTCAAGTATTATATCAGAATCAATCGCTATTTTTGACTTTAAGTCGATTCCTCTATGTCTTCTGAAATGGTTACCAATAAAAACCGAAACTTCAAAAATCCAATGTAGAATGGTTATTCCTTAAATAATAGATGAGAATCAATCGATATTTTTTATTTTAAGTCGATTCCTCTATGTCTTCAGCACTGGTTACCAATAAGAATCGAAACGTCAAAAATCCAATGTAGAATTGTTATTTCTCAAGTATTAGATGAGAATCAATCGCTAGTTTTGATTTTAAGTCGATTCCTCTAGTTCTTCAGCAATGGTTACCAATAAAAACCGAATCGTCAAAAATCCAATATAGAATTGTTATTCCTCGAGTATTAGATCAGAATCAATCGCTATTTTTGGTTTTAATTCGATTCCTGTATGTCTTCAGCAAAGGTAACGGATAAGAAAACTACGCAGTTGCTATGGTCACTATAAAATTTCCTCCCAAATTTTTAGCGTTTCGCAGAGAGAAGGCTATCAACTCTTACTTAAGTTAGGTTAAATGAGTTATATTAAAACGATCAAATCTATAAATTTTAAAGAATATAAAATAAAATTTTTTAAAAAACTACTATATTATAGTAGTCTAGAGTAAAGTACTTTAAAATATAATTTTACTAAAAACTTTATTTAACCTTTTTAGTGGTCCCAAAGGTACTTAATTAGGATATTAATTTTCATCTAACTAATAACTCTGACACTTGATAAATGTAAACAAATTTTCAAAAAAATCGTTAGTACAGTTTTTGAGAAAATAAAAAAAAAAAACGAAAAATCTTTCATGTAAATGTCCACTTACGGTGCTCCGATTTCAATGACTAATGATTTAATGCGCCACGCAGAGGGGGGCAGCCCTTCACAAAGAAGAAAACAGATTCTTTGCAAATAATCATGAACACCTCATCAGCCGTCCAAATAAAGCGCCAGATGTTGTGGCTAATAATTTAAATAATGCATATATGGACGCCGGTAGATCAATATCCCCAGAACACCGGCCAGAGTGTTGGGAGCACCAACAGTGCCCCACAACTGTGCAATGCGATTAACATATTAAGAGAAAAAAACAATAAATAAATATGATGATGTTACAATAAAATACAACAATAAAGAAAAAAAAATTAACATTAAATGCTAAGAAAGAAGCTTGCTGTACCCCTTCTAGCCTATATCGAGCTTAAGTTTCGAATTTCGTAGCTCTGAGATTTATGGTTGAGAAACACAGGGGGGTACGTACACAGGGTTCTTACGTACGTAAACATCAACTTCCGGTACTTCTATTTTAGCCAAAATGCTTTGGTACTTCTTGTAGCATCTAGATAGCTTAAGTTTCGAATTTCAAGACTGCGACTTACCGAAGACGAGATTTGAACGATTAAAATATTTATTTTGCGACATGACTAATTAACACCTCCTTCTTTTATTTCAATCGGATTAAAAATTTGCCACAACTAATAACTCATGAGACTTGATAAGTAGACCAATTTTTAGCGAAATCGTTAGAGCCGTTTTCGAGAAACCGATTCTATATATATACAAGAATTGCTCATTTAATAATTTAATAAGATAAGATAAGACTAGAATAAATTAGAAATTCTTTAAAAGGTGAACTTTATTTATTTTTTTTAATCCCAAAATAAGGGGTAAGGAGGGACCTTTTGTATAAATTCAGTATTTTAGGAAGGGATAATAAATATAATTTTTAAGAGAGATATAATAACAAATGTTTTATTCCAGCTCTCTATATAAATATATTATTAGAATAAATTAAAATTTATTGAGAAATTTTATTTGATTAAAAAACTCCGAAAATGAGAGGTAAGAGGGAACCCCTTTGTATCACTTCACCATTTTTGTAGTGGTTCATAAATTTAATTTTTAGGAGAGATATAAAAATAAATATTATATTCGAGCTCTCTATATAATATACTATAGAATAAATTAAAATTTCTTTAAAAGTAAAACATTTTTTGTAGCAGGGGGTCTACCCAAATCAGAAAAACATGGGAAGGGGTCTACGAGACAAAAAAGTTTGGGAAACTGATTTAAACAGTGAAAAGAAAAAATGTAATTTCAAAGACCTTAAGGTAATTAAAATCAACAAAAAAGAAACGCATGTTATTACTATATTTAAATCACGAATACAAAAAAGTTAATATCTACGATAAAAATAATTATTCTCGACCCACTCGGCAGTCTCTTCAGGTTTCTAATAATAAATATTTGATGTTTACATTAAAGATAGATAAATTTATAGACAGATGATCTTTATTATTGCTCTCAGATCATGATCACAACTTGTTGAGCATGATTAAGTTTTACAAAAAATACAATGCATAACAAAATTCATAAAGAGAAAGAATGAGGTTGTCCTCTGCTTGGTGCAAATTTACATACTCACATATATATCAAATACATATACTATGTATATTACGTGTATTATTTATTTGTTTGAATATGGTTTCGAAGGCTTTGCCTTCATCATTGGTCTTTTATTAATTATAAATATTATTTTTCATGGGGTAGGTATCGCGTGGATATTGAAAATTTTTGTTCTTACAGGACAAGCTTAGTTAAAACATTAAACCTATATATGTGTGTGTGTTTATTTGCATCAAGCAGAGGACAGCCTCTTTTTCTCTCTTTATGATTCAACTGCTACTCTCGGTAAAATAAAAACTTTTCAATTAAAAAAAAATCACTTTAAATGAAATAAAATAAAATAAAGTAAAAATATATTTGAAGGATGTATAGCTGAAAGATTGCTATGTGTTTTAACATTATTCAATTAGAATTTTCATCCAAGTTGGCAAAATCAGGGTTCTCGATTAAGGTTGTATCTCATAATTAAAATTTTAATTTACACATTAAAAATTGGAAAAACATTTTTCTAGGTTTAGTTTAGTTAAATAAACAGATCCAGCTATAAATTTTCTAATTATTAAGTTAGGGATTCAAAAAACATTAAATTGAAATTCTTTAATGGTATTTATAAATAACTTCTGAAAAATCAAATTTTTTTGAGATATTACGCCTTAAATCACAGGTGCGAAATGTCCTGGACTGTTTGATGAATCATTCTACAAGTACTTACTTGTATAGCTAGAAGCACGATTTAGAAATATTTTTAAGAATAATATCTATCAATCTCATAAAAATTTTGATAAGACAACAATACCAACTAATTAGATTCTTGAATTGCTTTGTAAGCGAAAAAATAAATTGAAATGGAAAGGGTCTCTTAACGCGATTAACGCGAGGGTAACTTGGATTGAATTTGAGGTTGGGTGTGCATGCGGGCTGGCTGGCTTCAAAAGCGAGCCCTGCATTCCGCTGGATCGCCAACACCAGTAATCTGTAAGCCTCAACCTTAGAGATTTATGAGCCGCTGGTACCTTCTTTGGCATGGACCAAGAGCAGCAGAGAGCTTTGTTCCAAGCCAACAGTACGATTAGAGATTTTGTGACATTCTGCTGGTCCTGGCTGCCATGAAATGAAAGATTTGCTTGGACCAACAGAACTGATCAAGAAATTATTTAAGAAATAAATCGAGGATGAATTTTCTCAAAAAATTTCATTTGTTTCATATTCGTGTTTAGTAACGATTGAGAGAAAATCCTTATTTACCCACTAATTCCCAACGTTTCGTAAACGAAACATTTTAAAAATGATTTTTTTTTTTATAATTTACAGTAGAGCGTGAATAATCTGACGTCAAAAATCCGGAGTAAATAAACTCTACACTATTCTATAAATAAATTTTTTCACTGGCAATATCAACACAACTTAGTTGAATACATAAGAAAACAAACCGTATCTATCAGTAAAATACAAGAACGGAGATGTAATCTCAAAGTTTCGTAAACGAAATATTATATTTAATTACACATTATATAAAAACTAGTCAAATTAGAAATACCGGGTAAACACATTATTTGAAATTAAGCTTATGTAAGGCTATTGATATTTTCCAGGTTAAAATAAGTCAAATTAAAAAAATATATTCAATGATAAATTCAGAAATTACAGTAAGAAAAATTGTTAAAAAAATCAAATGAAACGAAACGATGATTCGTGACATGAAACACGATTCTGTTACAGCTTAATGAAATTGCTCATTTCACCTAATCTTAGAGCAGTCATATTTTTTGTACTAAAAATCGATGAAAATGAGAGGAAAGTATACTCCTATTTGGTCCTAGGTGTCGGATACAAATTTTAAAAATTTTAAGATAATAATATTATTAACCCTTATTTCGATGCTCCAACAACCCTTAATGGCTACATTGCCATCAGGGACGGCGGAACCGTGATGTCAAGGGGGGTCAGCTGACTCCCCTGGGAATTTGTCTACGGAGTCAAGGGTGTCAGCGGACCTCCAAAAGAATGAAAGTTTACAGTTACTTTACCCAAAAACAACTTTGTTGTCTAATTGTTGGTTGTAAAATTAATGTTATACTATTATCTGTTTGCGTATGAATACCAAAGGAACTTATTGAGGGCTAAGAGAACAAGTTATCCTCAACCTTCTGTCCGTTGTAGAACTTCCATCTAATCATCGTGTATGTTTTGATAATTTTTTTTCGTCGCATAAGTTATACTTAAAAGAAGACTGGTTAAGTACTTAGATATTCTACAAAACTTTCGGTTGAAAATGTAAAAAATCAGAAAATAAATCGAATTATTATATGGAGAACCCTAGAACTTCAATATGACTCAAAAGTTTGTTTTAATAATCTGCTCCTTCAAGTCAAATTTCAGCTTTATAGCTTGACCTGTCACAGACAAAAAATTGACAATTCAATAAAAATTTTACGATGAGACAAATCGAGCTTGCAAATTTCTTATTTGATATAGGTATATTAGATATTTGAAGAAAGACTGTCTGGCGGTCGTACCGAATAGAAGAGGATTTTGTGGTCCACAGAGCCCAAAAAGTGACGGAAAATTTATTGATCGGTGCACGTGAACCCACTGCGTTCCCTAGCTAAGTCGCATAGGAACGAAATTCGAAACTTAAGCTATATATCAACTAGAAAGAGTTCAGCAAGATTTGTTCAACCCGGACAACTGGGAGTAAATCATTACTCTTAAGTGTTTTTTGTGTTGTTTTTCAATATTCCGCAATATGGCCCTTATGATTTTTTTTCAAGTGTGCTTATCAAATATAATATTAAATGAGCAATTCTTATATATTATTTTTGTATCGACACATCGATCTGTTAGGGTCTCATCTCCCGGTTACTTTAATTTAATAGATTATTTCTTAATTAAAGTAATTATTAGCAGGTGGGTGTGTAAATAAATATTTATTTTAAAATTTTTTTAATTAAATGATTTTTTCTTTTTAATTTTAAAACGCGCTAATAGCTCATTTCAAATATTATTATATGAGCCGTTTATTTTGAAAGTGGTGTAAAGTCCAATTTTGAAAAAAATGAGTTAATGTCAGTTTAAGTTAGACGTCTTATTTTCATATTTACCTATAATATCTCAGTCAATGGAGTACAATATCCTCATGAATTCGTCAAAATAAAAGTATCGAAATATATAAATAAATAAAAATCAACCTTTTTAGTTGAATTTAAAATTAAAAATAAAATTAATTTATCCCTTTTAGTTAAAGAAAAAAATTACTGAACAACGCTCGGTCCGCAGGTTTTTTTTTTTTTTTTTTTTTTTAATGATATTGATGTGAGAAGGAGATACACCAGAAGGTGGATCCCCTAAAGGCCAGTATGGGCTGGCCCCTCCATCGTGAAAAGAACAGAGCAGAAGGAAAAGAAGCCGGGATCACGTGCCAATCTCAGAAACTTAGATACAATTCAATATCCAATTTACTAAGGTTTTAGGGGCTTCTGAGCAGTGGTAAATTCTCCGCGCGATAAATTCGGTTAAATTTATCTCCCACTTAATTTTTATTACCAGTACTTACAGAAAAAATGTCTGGATATAGCCGGGAATCGAACCCGAGACCTCCGGGTTGCCAGTCAGTTACTCTGACCATTAGACCACGGAGGCGGACAAATAATTAAATGACTATAAATTTAATTGTGAATGAAATTAAGAACAAGGGTTTTTTTTCGAAATAGACCTGCTTGCCAATTAGTATAAGAAGAAAGAAGGGGAAGTTATAAATGAAAGTCATGTAGTGCACACACCAGTTTAATTTTATACACATTTGAGGCGTTCAGAGGCAATGTGTTTCATGTTCCAAAATAAAATAGTGATTCATATTAACGACATTGAAGTTAATTGTCTTTGCTGTGTAATAGGCATCGAATAGTTTTAATTATTATTACTTATTACGTTATTACAATAGGAAGATCTGGCGGTAAAAAGGACATTTTTGAAATTTTTTATTTTATAATAAAATTAATAAAAGTTAAAATAAAAATATAAAAACATTAATAAAAGTTATGCATTTTTTGTCATGATGAGTGTTGGTGTATTTTTTCTTTTTAAAAAGCAGTCAGTTAAACCCGGCAAGAAATCGGCTGAATGCCGAGGATTGTATTCAAATTCCGCTCATGTCAAAAAGTCCTAGTTTTGAAGTTATTTTAGCGAAAATGAAACAACATCATTTTTCTAAAACGTAAAAGCGTTTGAATTATGTTAATGTTTACAATTTTTATTTACTTACAGAGAGTTTTCATGTAAATTCCAATTAATTCAATAAATAATAAATAAGTGCCTGGAGCACCGAGCGATGCTCGGTAACTTTTTGCTTCTAAATAGCTTAAGTTTCAAATTTCAAGGCTCTGCGACTTTCCGAAGACGAGATATGAACGATTAAAATATTTATTTTCCGACATGACTAATTTACACCCCCTTCTCTTATTTTGACTCTTTTAAATCACGAAGAAGGAGGTATGATCCTTCGAATTGTCGGATTTTTTAAGATAATAAAATTGATATTCTATTAAATTATTTTATAGAAAAATACCTTTATTTAATCAAATCGGCAAATTCTAATATATAATAACATTTGTAATGATCTATTAGTGCAATTTAAAATAAAAAACCAATTAATTTTATTAAAAATAAATTGAAAGAAATGTAATTATAAATTTTTATTCAAACAACCACCTGTGAATAATTATTTCAATTAACAAAAAACCCATCAAAAACAACTTAACCGAAGATGAGACCGTGACAGATCGAATTGTCAACACAAAAACCCCCCTAACCCGTGAATTTCATCCAAATCGTTAGAGCCCTTTTTCGACAAACCGATTCTAAATATATATATACAAGAATTGCTCGTTTAATATAAAAAGATAAGATACATTTACCTTGCTTTTTTTTGCTTTTCGTGTAAGGGTAATAGCGTCCTATGGAAAAATATTTTGGGGTAATAGCTAAAAAAGTTCCCCGACCTCTGCTTTACAGGAAAAAATTAATGGAAATTTATTTTAAGACTGGAATATAATGAAAGTTGAGAACGAAAAAAAAATAGAATTTGATCCACTGTTGACCAGGGGTGTGGCATACAATGAATCACGCAATGGTCAACAGTGAATTAATTAATGGGACATTTTTGTTTAAAAGATGATTAAACAACTCATTACTTAAGCTAATTTGATTATTAAGTTTTCTATCATCTATTTTATTGTAAAAATTACTAGTTTTTCGATTCGAGGGGAAAGGAAGGGGGGGGGGGGGGGAGGTATCATAATAAAATGAAAATCTTGAGTTTTTATATTTCATAAATTTTGACTGATTCCCTCTGTACCACTGGTCTATTTAGCTTATATAATACTACTACATTAATATTGACCTGCAGATTGGGCGTAGAATAGACCCGCAGTACTCCCTGCTTGTCGTAAGAGGCAAGACATAGGTAAAGTGTGGATGGGGCTCTGGGATCGGCTACCCGTCTAGGGGAAAACCCCCAAAATAACTTAGGAGTGAAGCCCATGTGGCGACTGTGGGTCAGTGGGTAGAGTGCTGGCTCGCTGATTCGAAGATCGCTGGTTCGAGACCGAGTCTCGGCAGATAGATATTTGCAGTCGCCTCCTCTTGGAAAGTAATGGCAACCTGCCAAGAGTATAATTGCCTAGTAACCTCTCCAAATTAGCCGTTCGGAACCGGCGTTAAAAAGTAGGTCCCGTATATCTGTGTAAAACAACTAAACACACTCAGCACAGGTATATGTGGAGAGGAGCCGACACCCGTTTCGGGTATGGCACTCGAAGAAGAAGAAGAAGCCCATTTAGGCGCTTGAGGGCAATACTTGTCCCTCCTACAGCAGCTCTTGCATTCTGTCTGACTCCAGGCGTGTTGTTCACCTTCCCTTTGGACCCCGAACAGTATCGGAAATGGCTATTCTTTACTTCCTTAAATAGAGCCAAGATAGAGGTGTTTGATAATGAGTCACCTTAGGTGCTGCTCTTAAACTAGCTAAAATTGTCTGCCAGGACAAAAAGGCCATAATCATTATACATTAATATCTTTAATCTTCATGCAATAAATATTTAAAGAAACATTTGTCCTGAAATATTGTAAAAAAATGTTTGTCTGCATTATCGCTTTTCTCGAATGTCTCTAATTATAGTTAATGGGGTATTCCGTACAAATCACGAATGCGGTAGTATATTTCGATTCTGTAGATAAAGCGTTAGTCAAATGTTGTTTTCTAGTGAGATGGAGTTAAATTCAAACAACTAGATGGAGAAAGGCACGAAATAACAAAAGAAACAACCTTGCCACTATCACTGGCTGAGGTGCTAGAATAGAAATTCAATAATTAGACGAACGACCCCATCCAGGCATGGTCTTAATCGTAACAGCCTTTGTGAAGGAACTTCCTGAAAGGCGAATACGTTTCGAAGGGGTGGGCTTCCTTCTCACGCCTTGGATTATTTCCTTAAAAAAAAATATTTCCTCGGATTTAGTTATCTGAGACTCGAAAAAACCCATTTGAATGTATAATTAATTTTATTGTATGCAACCTACTAAATTAAAAAGTTTGTTTGGCCGATAGTTTAAAAAGTAGCATCTTAAACTTTTTTCTTAATTCTGAAAATCGAAACAGAAATGATTCTCTGTCTAAAACTAGATCCCGGTTTTCTTTTGTATTATACATACGTTTTCATGATTGATTGACAATAATGGCATAGAGGCATTCATCAGGCTCTTTCATCTCACTCTAGTTCCCATTCATTATAGTGCATAAAATTAAACTGCGCTTTAGTACAATACCAACAGCTTTAAATTCAAATTTAAACACACAATCCTATATATATCTCAAAAGTTAAGCAGCAGACAAACTGAATGCTAATGGCTTATTACAAATATCCCAATAACAACCAAATTTATTTTTTAAAGTGAAAACTTCTTTAGTCGGGGTAATGCGAAAATTTTATGAAACGACATGAAAAGCTTTTTAATAATCTTTACAGGAAGTTAAATTTAAATAAATTTCCCATCATGTAGCCAAATAACTGACAATTTCCATTTTTTTGAAAATAAAGTTACTTAAAACCTGGTGGTTGCGTCGCGAGTTTGATTTCATTGAAAACTAAAAATACAAAATTAAAGATTCTTCATTATAAGGTCTAAAAAGAAAGTATAATTCTTGGAGTCCATTTTTTACAAATTAACTACTTCCAAAGTTCTTTACCATCATGTTATGGCACATTTAGAAATCGACCTATATTTGCTTAACAAATAACGATAATTACTTTATAAGATATAGAACATTCTGTGTACATTTCATATACAAATTATACTTGATAGAAAGCATTAGTAATTTAGTTAATTATTTAGATGAAATGTGAATTGATTGAAATTACTTGACTTCCCTCTGAGCTGCTAATTTGAGAAAGAATAAAATCAGTTATCGTTGTATCCCAAAAAGTTTAGCCAGCTTTCAAATTTTGCTCTAAATTCTATTTTTCCATTTTGTGGTTTCATATAAAAAGAGCTAGGATTATTAATCTTTTATATAGCTCTAATGCCCTCAAGTTTCAAAATCACTTATTTTAAAAACTAGAAAAATGTATTTAAAAATGAAAGTAAATTTAAATGTAGAATAGTCAATTATATTATACTATTTATTTATTTATTTACTTAACATCTTAGGAGAAGTTTGGAAAGAAGAAAGTAAATTTCATGTGTTGGATCGGAGTCTAGGGCAGATTTGAACTATTCAAGATTGTAGATCTCAAGAAAGATAAGAGTGTGAAGGGAATGACAGAATCTTGAAATTGTAGGCATTGGTGTAGTTAGGGAGTTTTCTTAGGGGGGGGGGGGGCGGCCCGCCAGTTGATTAGCCCCCATAAGATTTCAATTTCGGTAATCCGATTAGAGATCATCTAAGTTGTTAGTAAAATTGACAAATTTTGGAAGTAGGGAAATAATTTAATGAGAAATAAGTGATGCTTTGTAATAATGGAGTTTCGATTTTTCTAAGGGGGGGGGCAATGAGTTTTGTAGAGGGGAACTGCTCCCTTGCCTCCCCCAACTAAGCCCATGATCGTAGGAAATATATTTATGCATTTGTTCGGCTTTAAAGGGGGGAGGGGGGGGGGTATTTTACCTCTTTTTGACAAAATGCTAGAGTAGTATTTATATAGTAGAAGAAGGCTAAAAAAATTCATACCATTTGCATAATATAATTGGAAATTTATATAAAAAGTTGTAATTATGAAATTATTAGATTCAAGTAAAAAAACGATGCTAAAAATTACCGAAAGAACAAAATGTCCTATTGCTAATTACGAGCTTGAGAGATTACCTTATAAATTGTTTTGTTTATTAAATTAAAATCCTTTGTCATTTATAATTATATATATTTTTTTCCAAAATTAAGGTTATATAATACGCTAGCTGTGACGCCCTCCTCCGGCGGACATCTACTGGTCAGAGAGATTCGAGTTTAATTGCCTCATTTAGGCCATGTAGGTCTTTTTAGCAAACCCTCCCAAAAATTTGCCCAATAGAAAAATTTTCAAGATTTTATATTTTCCTAGAATTTAGGCGACTACCACCTTGGCCTGAAATTTTCATGTATCAAATATCACGGAAAGTGTTTCATCGAAGCATTTTTTTTGACTGTTACTATTTTATATTTATAGAAAAATAAAACGTTGTCGCATATTTTGTTTAATCAGGCCCAAATTTTGCACAATTAATCTTTAGAATCATATAAATTAAGTTTTATAAGGAGTTTTCAAAATTAATCCTATACTACTTAACAACTACTTATTTATCAGTAATACATTGTATGTTCAGTTCAAACGGTTTAACGAATTTCAATGAACTTTGATATACTCAAACCATAACCAAATGTATAGTTCTTTGTCAAATCTAAATAAAATTTTGACCAATTAGACCATAGAAACCTATGAATAAACTGTTTTTAGGATTTTTTAAGTTGGACCCTTGATAATTCAAAGTGGTGTCAAGAAAAAAAACATTAAATATTAAGCAAATGGTAGATCCCAAGAGAAGTAATAAAAATTTTAAAAATTACTTATTACTAATCTGTGAAAGAATTGATTTCAAGTTTTTATGAAATTTGGCCTCTAACTAGATAAAATTAGTGGGGTTCAAGAAATAAACTGTCAGCATTTTTATACACTGCCGATTGTATTGAATCAAATGTGTTATTCATACTATATATGTAGTTTTATCATTGTATACAGTTGAAAATTTTATAATTTTAGAAACTCTATTTAAAAAAGTGTGTTGTACAACACTAGGTGGGACCCAAAGTCTGCATTATAAATAAATAAATAAAAAATAAAATAATTATCAGTTACTTGTAGTATGAAAAATTATATTTGGCCGATCTAATCGTATTTATTGTGGAGCTTTTTGAACAGTTATAGCTAATGATCTCAAATTTGACCCACGAATATCATAGGCTTCATTTTTTTGCCAATTTTCATTAATTTTGCTTAAACAATTAAAAAAATAAAATTTGCAGAGAGTGCACCAAATTTTAAAAATGTTATCATTTGTTTCCAATTTATTTTAAAGTAATACCAATAAATATATTACGTTAGTTCGACTAACAATTTTTCAAATCAAAATTACAACCACAAAAGAAGAATTACTTACAATATGTCTTAATAGTATATAGTATACTCGTAGTTTGCCTTTACGCCTTCAATCATTTATATTTCTATTAACGAACACTTACTGAATTGGCAAATTAATAGGATCTACTGACCTCATGCAACGCATTCCTAATAGGATTTATATGCCTGAATGGGTTCTGTTCCTGCAGACTAACAGTTGAATCCCTCAATAATTCTCTCCTTCTTAGATCTTAGTTGCAATTTATCAACTTTACAGAAGCGTAAAATAGAATATGCTTTGTAATAATTTTAGATGTGTATTTTTTATATTTTTTATTTAATCGAATGCAAGAAGACACAACAGGAAGATACGGCCTCTATCTATCTCGAAAGATCTCTTCATTACAAAAGTGTAGGAGGAATAGATCAAGAGAAAGGGTGGATGGCGTATGTATTTGTACACTTGGGTCTTGAAGGTTTGAAGCTTATAAGTGTCGGGAGAGATTTCCAGCTTCTTGAAGTCATGGTGACAAAAGTATTGGCTAATGAAATGCTCCGGCACTTTTCCAATTTAACCGCGAAAGGTGTTCGGAATCGGTAAAACGCGTGTTATTCGCAAAGCACGCCTTGGGGGGGGGGTGTAATGGTCTTTAACATAATAGCTCAGCCCACATCTGGATCCATTTAATAGAAATAACTCATTTAATAAATTCTTTATAAGCTGCTTTTATACAAGTGTATATTAATAAAAAAAAAATTCTCAGTTTCAATCTTTCGGAAAAGTTTTTCAATAATATCTATTAATTGCCACTTTCGCGCTTAATCCTCTTCTCGTAAATAAGACCGAAGTCGTCTCCTGATCTTGGGTAAGTCTATATCATTCAGTTAATTCTATCTTAAAAAAAAAAAAAAACATCAAAACAAAACCAGCTCAAAACAAAGGGTAACTATGGCGTGCGTGTTGACTGCTTAACTAACAAAATCAGAAAGGTTGTGTAAATTGAAATTTGTAAAAATTGTGAATTAATAAAGTAAGTGAACCGAGGAAAATTAAATAATATATTAAATAATTTCTGATTTTATAATTCTACATATCTATAAATTATTTTATTACTATTTGTATTTTGTAAAGGAAAAATGAAATTGAACACCCGACAGAATTCGAAACTGTTTCTCTCTTCTGTGAATCTTATCTTATATTATTAAATTAGCAATTATTGTATATACTCGTATATATAAATTTACTATAAAGCCCATCTGTCTGATTCTTTGGGGAATCTTTGGGAAACGAATCTCTTGGTTCAGTATCAAAACGAATCAGGTCCCAATTGCACCAAAATAGGGCAGTGACCTGATAAAAAGTTTTAACTTTCGCGTTCATCTAACGTTAACATTAAACATTCAAAATAAAATTTATTATTGAATATTCGAACAAAATTCATCTGTTTCGATTCCCCAATGAATCAGACAGATGGGCTTTATAGTAAATTTATAAGAACCATACTATTAGGAAAATAGTTGAATACGCGCCTGAACTGAAGAGTTGAATATATATAAAATTTGATTATATGACCTGGTTGGGGACCCATCGCTTAAATGGAAAAGGCATTTGCGGGCTTAGCGCAGAGGATGCCGGATCGTACCCGGCTGGGTCCTATCTTTTTTCAACTCTTGGTTCAGTATCAAAACGAATCAGGTCCCAATTGCGCCAAAATAGGGCAGTGACCTGATAAAAAGTTTTAACTTTCGCGTTCATCTAACGTTAACATATACCTATATATATATAAATTGGTGTACTTATCAAGTCTCATGAGTTATTAGTCGTGTATAAATTTTAATCCGATTGAAATAAAGGAAGGGGATGTAAATTAGTCATGACGCAAAAATTAAATATTTTAATCGTTCATATCTCGTCTTCGGTAAGTCTTAGAGCCTTGAAATTTGAAACTTAAGCTATCTAGAGGCTACAAGAGGTAGGTACCACAAGATTTTGGATAAAATAGAAGAACCTGAAGTTGATGTTTACGTATTGGGAATGTGCCTTCCCCCTGCGTTTCGCAACCATAAATCTTAGAGCTACGAATTTCGATATCATTTCTAGACCTCCACCCATTAGAAAGTACATATATCAATAAAAAAAAGCTGGTTTCAGACCGGGTTTCTCGACGCATGACCAACTACAAAGTGTGAATCAGATAATTGAAAAGGCGATGGAATACCAGTTTACAGTATATATAGCTCTATTGGACTACGAAAAGGCTTTTGACTCGTTAAACCAAGATTATATATTTCACGCATTGAAGAGTCAAGGTATGGATATGGGCTATATTCTTTTGTTAAGAAACACCTATGAAGGATGTCAAGCTAGAATTCAGATGGAAGAATCTGGCCCTTTCTTTGACGTCGAAAGAGGAGTAAGACAGGGAGACCCGCTATCACCTCTTTTGTTTAATTGTGCCTTGGAGCAAATATTTAGACAGCTGGATTGGCATCAAAAGAAATTCGGCTTAAACATTTATGGAAGATATGTCAATAACTTGAGATTCGCTGATGATTTGATACTTATGGCGACTTCAGAGGAACAAATTACCGATATGATTAGAGATGTATGTAGAGAGAGTGAAGTGGCGGGTCTGAAAATTAATACTAGAAAATCTTTAATTATAACGAACGGTCCCAGTATAAATGTAAAGATGAAGGACGACTTACCACCAATACAAACTAAAGAAAACGCAATTTATTTGGGACAGATCATATCGTTTAAGAATAAAATGGATCTCGAAATTAAAAGAAGAAAAAGTCAATCATGGAGCAAGTTCTGGGGATTAAAGTATATTTTTAAAAATAATGATATCTCTCTTCAGAATAAGATTAAAGTTTACAAAAGGTGTATTATACCAATACTTATATATGGAGCCCAGACTTGGACCACTACAGCAAAAACTCTACTTATGTTGGAGAGAACACAGAGGGCCATGATAAGATCGATTTTGAAGATAAAGAGAATGGATCGCATAACAACAGAATCCATGTATAAAAGAACAGGGATCGAGGACCTGAGAATAATAATTAAAAGGTATAAATGGAGATGGGCGGGTCATCTGGTTAGGAGTCAAGACGATAGATGGTCCAAGATACTAACAGAATGGTGCCCAATAACTATGAAAAGGAAAAGAGGAAGACAAAATGCGAGATGGAGCGACGACATCGCGGAGATGATGGGTAGGGATTGGTGTAGAACTGCGAGACAAAGAAGAGCATGGCAATTCCTTGGAGAGGCCTATGCCCGGAAGGGCCTAGTTTCATATAATTAATTGTAATTAAAGTTTTGTTTATAATTATGTTAAATAAAAGGCTTATTATTATTATTATTATATCAATAGGAAAAAGTTTCACTTTTGTCGGGCATGGATTCCACGCAGACATTTTTTTTTTATTAAATTCTGAATCCAAATAAAAATCGACCTTTTTATTAGAATTTTAAATTAAAAATAATATTAATACTATATAATTTTAACTGAAGCAAAAAGTTACCGGTCATCGCACGGTGTTCCAGGGACTTGATATTTATGTTTGTAAAAATTGTGAATTAAGTTATTAAATTTTTAAGATTAATGGAGTTTTTTATCTTCGTGTATGGTTTGTTGTTTGGTTTGGTAAATGTTTATACTTAATTCGATTTAAAATGTTAAGATGTAAAATGTAAAATAATATTGAAAAATTAATTTAACAAAACTCTAAAAATCCAGTAAGATATAAATAAAAAATAAATAAACTCATGGAATTATAATACCAACCGTAACTTCAAGACTTCATTTTGCAGAAATTACAAGAAAAGACAAATGATTTGGTTACTTTGAAATTATAAGATGAACATAAGTTAATGGTGAAGGAAACAAACAGAAGATGAAATTGCGAAAAATTAAAATATCTCAATGTCGTCAATGACGGTTGTTTTCCCCTCTTTTTATATGTCAAATAATGATCAGCAAGGGATCCAACGGATCTCCGGTATTCCCCTCGCCACATCAATTATTATCGAAGCTCCCTCTGCACAGAGGACACTCTATGCAAGAAAGAATTCATGAGTACTATTTAAGAGCCTCAACCTTCGATATCAGTGTTTTCCATTCACATATTTTATTTTCGAAAAAAAAATACAAGAGACGAATTTCCATTAGATACTGGGGATATATGGTATATTTGCATTACATAAAACAATTTTTTTTTTTGTTAAAGAAAATTTATTAAATAAAATGATGAAATCGTTCAAAATGCATTTTTTAACGAAACCATCGCTTGACATTTTTTCTGAAGTTTCAAATCCCAAAGCTCTACGACTTATTAGCGCATACGAGATATGAACGATTAAAATATTTATTTTGCGACATACCTAATTCACTCTTCTCACTTGATTCCAATCAGAATTTATCCCTACTCTTTGAAGAACTTAAGGTATTTGATAAGTGTACCGATTATTAAAAAATACCAAAAATCTTAAAGTAAACATCAACTTCCGGTTCTTCTATTTTAGCCAAAATCTTGAGATACTTTTCTAATCTCTAAATAACTTAAGCATCAAATCTCAAAGCTCTGCGGCTTACCGTAGACGAGATATGAAAATTAAAATATTTATTTTGCGACACTTCTAATTTACACCCTCTATCTTTATTTCAATCTAATTAAAATTTATACACGACTAACAACTTTTGACACTTGATAAGTACACCAATTTATAAAAAATATCGTTAGAGCTGTTTTTGAGAAAATCACAAAAAACAAAAATCTTTCATGTAAATGAAATTTCAGCCAAAAGCTTGATGTACCCTTTCTAGTCTATATGGAACTTAAGTTTCAAATATCGTACTTCTGAGACTTACGGTTGAGAAACAATGGATTTTTGATCACTTTTTGGCCTATGGGGACCATAATATCCAGTTTTATGTTCAAAATCTGAGTTTAAAATGTTAAGGGCATTGATTCCTTCCACCTAGAAGATACAAAGTGAAAATGAAATTAACTTTTTTCATTTCTGAGATAGAAGCTCTCAAAGAGTTAGGACTACAGTAGGCGATCGCAATACTTCACATTACATGATATAGAATATGTATGTAAAATTATAAAATATAACATCTAATATTACCTACTTAAAAGGGATTTTGATTTCAAGTGAAATAATTCGGACTACTCTCTAATTACTTGGATTGATAAATCACAAAGAGACAGAACGGGTTTCAAGAGTGTCAGGAATCCAGAAGGAAAAAATTGGACTGTTATCGATTACGATTAATTAGATTTTATAATTTATAATGGTAAGCCGAATTATGGTTTTGTGTTTTTTCCAGTATAGTTACAGTCAAATGAATAAAAAAATTCAAGACCAGTCAAACGGGTAATTTTTTCTTTTACCTGTTTTGACTTGTCTATTTGATTAAAAATCACGTATATTTTCAAATAAGAGAAAACGAAAGCAAGAAAAAATGCTTCTTACTTTATGATTCAGGGGTCAAGTATTGTAATCCTGCATGAAAAAAGTGTTTTTTTATATATCTAATTTAGTTAGTAGGTATATTGAAATAGATGAATATCTAAATTATTTATGGAAAGTTTATTTTTTTGGTAATTTTAATCAAATGTATTTAGGTTAAGCTTGGGAGTGAATTATTCTTGGGATGCTCTTTATCTCTTTATCGAAATTATCTATAGGAAGTTCGTAAACTAATTATTTCTCCTGGCCCCGTCGTAGATTACAAGTTCAGACAAGTTTTTCAAATTAATTTTTTTTTCATTTGAGTTTTTTATAATAATATATCTAAGAAACGATTGAAACTATTTGGAAAAAAAAAGATTCAGCGAAACAATGACGTTTTGGTCTATAAAAAATCCCCAGAGAGTGAACATTGAAAAAAATATATTTTACGAGATTTCGCTAAAATGTCTGGTTACTACATTATAGTACACGTTACCAACTTATTTTGTACGCTCTATCTCAGAAACTAGTTAGTGTGAATATAAAAACGAAATTTCACATCTGGATTCTTTATATTGAGATTAAAAACTGATTAGATTTTGGTTGAAATCGAACCAAAAATTAAGGGGGGGGGGTAGGTTAAAAAATTAAAATTATAAAATTTTCAAACTAAAAAAAAAAAAAAAACAATAAAAATGAAATATACAATAAAATGAACATATATAATAAAAGAGAGTAATTATTTTTTCAGGGGCCGAAATTGGGAGGTTTAAAAAATAGAACTATAAATATAAGTAAATAAACCCTTTGATCGATTCGTATGAAATTTCGCATATGCACTCTATATGACCTTATGAAAATGACTCACTATATGAAATCGATATTGACCACAAAAAGAGAAAGGGGTTCAAAAATAATTTAAAATACTCGTTATAAAATTTTCAAACAAAAATCGAAGAAACCTGCTATTTCTAAGAGAATAGTTTCATAATTAAAAGGTAATATTATTAATTGCTAATGGACCTTAAATTAAGGGGGGAGTTCTTTCATAAATAATTATAAATTATTTTATTAAATATTAAATTAAAGAGAGGGGCCAGGTGTATGGTAAGGTCATGTGGGTGGCATAGGTATCGTAAAGTAAAAACAATCGAGCCCCATTAAGTATCAGGTCTGGTGGTTTTCACTTCTAAGTTCGCCTTGATTTTTTTTTTCGATACCTGGAGAAAAATTATTTTCGACAATAATTATTTTTCTGTATCGCCGTTTGAATAGATTCAAGTTATTGTAACTTGAAAACAGAAAATCTTAGTAAGCCCCAATATGTTTAAATTTTCAAAACTAAGAAGTGATTAAATTTTGAGCCCTCTAGCTTCAGAATTTCCGCCCTGATATTTGTTAAGGAATACTCCCTATAACAAAATTGGTCGACATTTCAAACCGGTAGGGTGAAAAAATGTTATTTCTGGCCTCCTGGATCTTAAGAGTCATCAGACTAAAAAAAAAAATAATGATTTTTTTTTTTTAATTTTCGATCGTGCCTTGGACCACTTCACTGGATTGACCCTACCTAGTAGAACGGTGTGCAAAAGTTTTTATACGGAACACTGCATTCATCCCCGCATAAATTATATGAAAAAAAATTTTGGGTTTCGTACAAGACTCCAAGTTATTATTAGTAAAATCATCAGTGGTTTAGTATGGTTGAGACTAAATTTTAGAAGCCTAGCGCTATGCTTAAAAAAAATATAGAAATAGAAAATTTTGATTAAATAAAATTAATTCCTGAATAATAATTTGCAGCTTAGCCAACGTTCAATTAAATCATGCAATTAATACAATTTTAGTATAATTTTAATAAACTAGTAATTATCCGTACGAGTGAAGCGTTGTAATTAATTGTTAATTATTTCACCGAGCTCTAGTTGGGGGAACCACTGTACTCGCGCTGTCAAGGTCAATTGAATCGTATCAAATGACACAGTTTTGGTCGGCCCTAAGCAAGGAAGTGAGGAGTTAGACGGAGGGAAAAGCCCGGCCACTGAACTAGACCAGAAACAAGGCCTGAGAAATGTCTGATCCCTTGCTGATGCTGGCTCCAAATGGCCAACTGAACCAGCACACGTATCCATAGGGGTTAAGCATGAAATTTTGGTAGCATATTTTTTTTTTAATATTATTTGTTTCTTATCGTAATAACTAATAACTAGAGACCGGATTTTTATGCAATAAAAACTGCCAAAATATGCTGTTAAAAATGCTGAAATGTGCAAGTAATATCATTAGTAATATCATTAAAAAAAAAGTAATATGCAGAATACGTTGAAATATGCAAATATATGCAGTAAAAGATGGCAAAATAAATTTTTTATGCACTAAAAAATTAAAATTGAAGACAAAAAGACTATATATTTGAAGGAGTGCTATGAAAAAAATAAAATGATAAAGTAAGCTATAGAGACCAAGTGTCAAATATGCACTTTTATTTCGTAAAAAATTGCACAAAATTCTCATTATATTTAATATATTAAAAAATCTTTAAACTCAAAGAAATAATAGGTGCTCTTGAATAAAATCAACATAATAATATAATAATTTTTCAAAAAATGTGTATGAAATAATACGGGGTGGGAGGGTAGTTTTATTTAGACACGATTGTATTATATTGCTTTTATTTTTTATATTAATCAGCTTTTTTTTTAAAAAATATGCAATATTTGATCAAAAATCCTTCAAAAATGCAATTTTATGTAAAATTTTTCAAATATGTAATTTTATGCAATATTACTCAAATATGCAAAAATATGCAAATAAAATTTAACCCAGAGAGCATGATTCGGATAGATAATTGATCCCCTGGATCGTATGTGTCGGGAAAACAAAATATGCAATTGCAAAGGAATCCGGTCTCTACTAATAACTAATCTTGCTTTTAGATATTATTTTTATGAGAAATTAATACTTAAAAGTTAGAAATTTGAACTATAGTCTATCAGTGGTCGAAGATTGCCGAGTTTACACGACTTGCATATGATGTCAACTTATCCTCGATATCTCGTGTAGTTCTTGTGTTTACTGAGACTGCTGGACTTTTCAAATTACTTTTCATTAATAATATTTTCATATATATATATATATATATATATATATATATATATATATATATATATATATGATGGCAGAGACGGACTTTGTGAAGGCATAAAGCGATAATTTCACAAATATAGATGCATTTATGCTAATGGAATTCATGAAAGTGGAGTTATAGTTCAACTAAAGTATAGATTGTATAGTAAACAATATAAATATATAACATGCATTTATCAAATAAATACAAATACTTTTATGAAAACAATCTCGAATCATTTATTACCGGGAGAAATTCTCTCTTTATCAATGGAATAGTTGCGTTAAACAAGAAATATAAAGCAACTATAGACAAATATTGTTAAGGGAGAATTATGTATGTTCTTGGTGAAAAATATTTAAATAAAGTAAAGAAAATAAAAAATAAAATTTTAAAAATATAAAATTCTAGATAGGTTTCACAAAAAATAAATAAAAGACTTGTCTTATCTCGTAAAGTCATGCTAACAAGCATCTTGTCAGTGCGTAGGTACGTATTTATGTACCCCTTGCGTTTCGAAACCATAAGTCTCAGAGCTATGAAATTCGAAACTTAAGCTCGATATAGACTAGAAGGAGTACAGCAAGTTTTTGGTTGAATTCGGAAAACCGCAAGTGGACATTTACATGGAAGATTTTTCGTTTTTTTTTTATTTTCTCAAAAATGGTTATAACGATTTTTTTAAAAATTAGTCTATTTATCAAGTGTCATGATTTAATAGATGTGTCAAATTTTTAATCCGATGGAATTAAAGGAAGGGTTGTAAATTAGTAGTGTCGTAAAATAAATATTTTAATCGTTCATATCTCGTCTTCGGAAAGTCGCAGAACCTTGAAATTTGAAACTTAAGCTATCTATAGGCTACAAGAAATATAACAAGATTTTGGGTAAAATAGAAAAACCGGAAGATGATGTTTACGTATGTAAGAAATTGCCCCCCCCCCCTGAGTTTCGCAGCAATAAGTCTCAGGGATACGAAATTCGAAACTTAAGCTTGATATAAGCTAAAAGGAGTACATCAAGCTTTTGGTTAAAATCGAAAGACCGGAAGTGGACATTTACATGAAAGATTTTTCGTTTTTTTTTTTTTATTTTCTCAAAAACGGCTCTAACGATTTTTTTTAAATTAGTGTATTTATCATGTGTCATAAGTTATTAGTTGTATCAAATGTTTAATCCGATTGAAATATGGGAAGGGGATGTAAAGTAGGAGTGTCGCGGCGCGAGCCAGAACATGTGACATTAGATGAAGAGAGTTCGGATTCTGATGGAGTAAGGAAGAAAAAGAAACAGATTTTGGTGAGACAACTTTTGAACAAAGATGTTCATGTGAGCTTCGTTTATTGACTCAAGAAGATGTTAACGACCTCATACGAGATTTAAAGTTATCAAAAAAAAAAACTAAAATGCTTGCTTTCCGACTAAAGGGATATAATATTAATCATCTAAATGACATCTTAAAACTTGTTAAAACTTTTTAAAACTTTTTTAATCTTCATTCTCAATTTCTGGAGAAAATTTCTCAAGAAAATAGCTAAAAACTTTTTAAAACTTTTTAAAACTTTTTTAAACTTTTTTAATCATCATTCTCAATTTCTGAATAAATAAAACATTTTATAACATCTTAAAACATCTTATAACATTTTAAAACATCTTATATCATCTTAAAACATATTATAACATCTTTATACATCTTTAAACATCTTATAACATCTTTAATATCTTATTAAAATCTTGGGACAATGAGCGATGAGCTCGGGGAACCCTTTCATCTAGATATTTCAGCTATGGAAAAGAGGTATCAAGGAAAATGGAATCCTAGTATGCTGGCCGATTATTCTTGGATCATCAAGAGGGATATTCCACAGACGAAATGTAACATCATTTTTTTACTTTCTAGGACATCTTTAAACATCTTTAAACATCTTTAAACATCTTTTATATCTTATAAAAATCTTGGGACAGTGACCGATGAGCTCGGGGAACACTTTCATCTGGATATTTCAGCTATGGAAAAGAGGTAGGTATCAAAGAAAATGGAATCCTAGTATTCTGGTGTGGCATAACATTTTGTTTCAAAAAAATATTACCGCACACCAGTTCACATTCCAAATGGTTAACCATATCCTCTTAAGACTGTAAATAAAAATTAATAGATAAATAAAAGTTAAATCAAAGCAATTATATTCTGTTTTATGGGAAATACACACGAATTAAAATTATTTTCGACTAAATCTCTTGTTTGCTGAGAGATGTCTTTATCATTACGTCTAATAGCTTTCAGCCATATTTTTCTCCTTTTTAATTGTTTTTCACCAGGTAATGAAGCAAATATTTTTCCCTGAGTTTTAGATGAAGTACTCGTACAAGGTGGCGCCAAACAATATTTTTGATTTGATGTGCTTATTATTATAAGCAGTAAAGGCGTGCCAAAGGTAACCCTGACCAGCTCGTATACAATATAAAGTGCCTGAAACACCGAGCGATGCTCGGTAACTGTTTGCCTCTAAATAGCTTAAGTTTCAAAATTCAAGGCTCTGCTACTTACCAAAGACGATATATGAATGATTAAAATATTTTTTTTACGACACTCCTAATTTACACCCCTTTCCATTATTTCAATCGGATTAAAATCTATATACGACTAATAACTCATGATAGTTGATAAGTACACCAATTTTTAGAGAAATTGTATATATTTTTTTATATATACAAGAATTGCTCATTTAATAATAAAAGATAAGATAATACACTTTTAACCATCAGAATACGTGTATTCATCAAGTCAAACCACTCATTGACTAGATCGATTAAATTACCAATTTCTTTAAGTATTTGTTTGTCATCCACGACAATAATTTTTTAGATCATTTGACACATGAAAGAATATAAATTCTGCAGCCATTTTATAATTTTTGCCCATGAAGACTTTTGTCCTCCAAATGATTTAATATTTACAGAGAAGAAGTTGATATTATTAAATCTCAAAGAGATTTTTTTGGTAATGCAAATTTTATTACTGAAAACAAATCCTGTATCTTTTAGCCAATCTGTTAATAATTTTAATTGATAGGGTGCATTAAAATCAGATGGGTATCTTATAATACATTACACCCTATATAATATACATTTGTTTAATTTCAAATGATATTTTTGTAAGTCGAAATTGACATAAATTGGCTGTTTCCTGTTTCCATGAACCGATTAATCCTCTTGCTTTTACCTCTCGCATAAAAGAATAAATTCCAATAATTTTATCATGCATGTCGTGTTCTAGAAGAACTCTTTTAATTGTCATTTCATCGAAAACAAGAACTGCCAAATTTTTCAGATAAATGGCCTGTTGTTTTCATCACTAGTAGAAAGTCTTTTAAAGAGCATTTTCAAATGTCATTATTTTTTGCCCAAGATTTCATAGAAAGAACTCCTCTAAAAATAAACATGAAAAATATCAGTATGATACAGAGAGACATCTTATCAGACTGTGCGCACCTAAGGGAGCGGCAAAAGCAGCGAAATCAAAATACAATTTGCACTATTCAATTATTAAAAATCTTTACGCAATGCTTTTCTATATTGGTCTATTTTATTCTGATATTGATATATACGATTTATGATTTATCGCACGCCTCTGACTAAGCGCATGTAATTTTAAGCAAAATTGTCGAACTAACAAAAATCGCTAAATATTTTTCGATAATCGCCGATTGTACCCCAGACGTAAATCATATTGAACAGCTTTCTTAACAATAAGAGTTGTCGCCTTTATCTCCATTCAAAATAAATATGAAATTGAAGAATTCTTTATTGGTTTTTTGAAGCTAGTGATTCAACCCGAGAGGGTTTGACAAAACTTATTCTGACACATTTGGAAAAGTTAAGTTTTGAATTAAAGTGTTTTAGAAGTCAAGGCTATGATAACGGAGATTAATAAGAAAGGAGTAAGAAAGGGTGTACAAAATAGAATAGGTACTTGAAAAATATCCAATGGCTGTTTTATGTGCCCTGCGCATGTCATTCTTTAAATCTAGTTGTGAATGATGCATCTGCTTCTTCTATAGAAACAATTTTATTTTCTATTGTGCATGAAATTTACACTTATTTCTGGTTTTACAAAGCGTTGCAAAGTGCTAAAAAAATATATTTTACAATTAACTCTAAAACCATTTAATAGTACTACTAGGTCGTTAAGCAGAAGAGATGAGTTAAAACCTTTACGATTTCAACTTTGCGAAATCTATGATTCATTATTCCAAATAATAGAAGACCCCAATAGTGATGTAGAAACTAAACTAAAAGCAAGAGGGTTAGCAAAAAATATTAAAAATTATTAGTTTATATATCCTGTGTAATTCTTTGCCATCATATTTTATTTGAAATAAATTCAGTCTCGAAGCTATTGCAATCTATAACTATAAATTTGACAGATTCTGTAAGGATCTTGTCAGTAGAGAGAGCAAAAATGTCTCTCTTTTCTTGAAAAATGTCGTCTAAAAAGTCTCAATTTTTGCATAAATATAGTATGCAAAAAGTCTGTTTTGGGCAAAAGAAAGTCTCTAAAAAGTCTCTCAATAGCCTTTGTCAGAAGAAAGTACAGTGGAACCTCGAGATACGAACACCTCTATATATGAGAAATTCGAGGTACGAGAAAAGTCTGAGCGAAAATTTGTCTGTAAATACGAGCATTGACTCGAGCAACGAGCCAGGCTTTTGGTAGGCGTGGCGCGTTTCCTGATCCGGCTTCACTCGGAGATTCACCCTAGCGGGCAACAATGGGGAAGTTTGTTTCTAGATACGAAAAATTCGCTATATAGTACGAGCTCAATGCTGGAACGAATTAAACTCGTATCTGGAGGTTCCTCTGTATCTATACATTCATTCATGAATTTTATCTATGTTGACGACAAATATTTTTACTTTACCATACAGGGTATGGTCAAGTATTGTAATCGTGCATGAAAAAAGTGGGTTTTTTTTCCTTCTTTTTTTCGAAATATCTCAAAAACAGCTGAAACTATTTTGATTAAAAAAAATTGAGCGAAACCATGGCATTTAGGTCTACAAAAAAGCTCAAATAAGTGAACATCGAAAAAATTATATTTTTCGAGATAATAATTGTTTTGTCAAAATGTCTGTTAGCTAGTCTGGTTGTCTGGTTGTTGTCTGTTAGTCTGTGAGTTACCAAATTTTTGTGGACGAGCTAGCTCAAAAACTAGTGTGAATATCGAAACCAAATTTCACACGTAGTTTTGGTCCATTGAGATTAAGAGCTGATTAGATTTTGGTGCATATCGACCCAAAATTAAGGGGGGTGGAGGGGGGGTTAAAAATTAAAAATCTAAGCCTTTTAAGCAAACTCAACCAAATTTTGTATACACAATCAGTAGACCCCCAGAAGTCTAAAAATGCAAAAACTAACCCCAAAATGAGGGGGGGTGTAGGGTCAAAAAATGAAAATCTTGGCCATTTACCAAACTCAACCAAATTTTGTATACATAATCAATGGGACACCAGAAGTATAAAAATGCAAAAACTAACCCCCGCCTATTCATATAGAAATTGCATACAAGATACATTTCAAGATTTTAAATCGTAGTAAGATCAAAGGCTCAGATATAAATAGAGAAAAATAAACTAATATGGATCTCGAAAATATAAAACTAAAACAAAAACAATTTTATAAAGATGTTTTTTAATAAATCATTATGAAAATGTCATAAACGATTTTATAATTATGTAGACAAAATATTAATGAAAAAAGCGGCTTAGTACAAGTGGTACTCGCTAACCATAGATTTCGTAATTTTTTCCATTTTACATCCAAACTAATTATTTTATAACAACAAAAAAAAAATATATAATTCATAGATTGGGATAACTTTTAATAGGCCATTTAAATCCTATTAAACAGGTTTATATTGTATATTTTATTTTGATGCTTTATTTCGTTATCAGAAATCGTACAAAAAGTGAAAAGTTATTATAGACAATCTCAAAATAATCAGATGAACATTGCTGCTAATGAGATTGAAGAGAAGAATTTCCTGCCGAAAGTGAAGTTAGAGCATGAAGGAAAAAAGCGTCACTTTGACTACGAAGAAGATGCAGATGAATCATTAACAGAGGAGAATAAATTTAAAATACTTTTCAATTATATTCTGGACATTAACCTTAATTCTAGAACGAAACACGCTTCTGGAAGCAAAATATTTTAAAATTCACGGATATGACAAAACCCTAGAAAACTATTGTACCAGTCTCCAGTCAATACTTTTGGTCCAAAATCATTAAAAATCATTAGATGTATAAATACAAATAATCTTCAAGAAGAATTAAGTGATGTATTTAGAATGCTGCTATTTTCTATGAAACCTTGGATGTTTTAAATTATTTGTGCCAAAACAAATTAATTACTTTAGATCCGATTAATCATGTAGCTCTGAGAATTTTAGTTAACACTCTGTAGCTAGGGAGGGGAGTTTCTCCAAATTAAAATTAATAAAATACTAGTTAAGTAGTTCAATAAGTCAAACAAGACTTAGAAATCTGTCATTAATTTCTATTGAATCTACATTGGCTACCATTCTAGAGTACATATCCCTAATTAAGTTAAAGTTAGAAGGGTAAAACTATAGTATACGTATTGTTGTAGTAGATATTTTTAATTTAAAGTAGTTTATATTTTCCAAATAAAAAATAAAAATAGTATTCGTTTAGTTTTTTTTTTTTTTTTTTTTTTATCATTTTAAAGAAAAAACTTTTAAGAGGCGGCAGTTCGAAGACTTGAATTATACTGAGAAAATCTACGACATTACCAGGAATTCAGAAAAATAATTTTGTATTTAGAGTTGTAAGCCATCTTCAGGAGTACAGTGATCATGTACTAACAGGATCGTAGCCACGGGAGGGGGGGGGTCAGAACTGACCTAATTTATATATATTACTAGCCATATTTGGAATTTCCTTAAGGCCAGCGGGCAGTAGAAAAATAATTATATCTTGTAAAATATTTGAGATATCAATTTCGTTCTTATATCTCGTTGATAAAAAAAAATGAGAGAATTTATGTAATTTTTCCATAATTTTAAGTTAAGCTATTTCCAAACGCTACAAGGCACAAAAATCACCTTAAAATACCATCCTGGGGCTCTCTCACACAATCTTTATATATAAAAAAAAGCAAAAAAAAATACTAACTACTTAAAACTACTTACATACAGGGGATACTTCACACTCAATGATAAATATTTTTTTGAGCCCCCCCTTCCAAATTGAACCCTTCCCAAAATACTCTTTTGTTAAAAATTTTAATTAAATATAGATTAAAAGATATTTAGCCTCCCATAGAATAGTGCGATATCGCGACGGGGGACGCCAGCGCTCTCGCTCCACATCCTAACAAATGACGGGACAGCGCTCACGTCCCACGTCCCTGTTGCAAATCGCGATACCGCACAAGTCTATGGGAGGTTTATGTAAATTTCATGTTTGTATATTATTGAGTTTACTACCTACATTCCTCTGACGTACAAAGAATAATAGGTCATTTTACTTCATTTTACTTTTTTAACTGAATCCTAAACTGGGAAGAGGAGGGGGGAAAGAGGGGGGGACAAGCGTGATTACGACTAGTATATCCACTAAATAAATAAATATAATTAATGAAAATTAATAAATTCTCATATAAACTTGATGTAATAATTTTTAACTGATTGAACATTAAGTAGTGAAGTCACTGGTGGTGTCAAATCTCCAAGGGAAAAGCTTAAAATGTGAATCGGGCCGACACCGACAACTAGTAAGAATGGTCTATGGCTGGCTAAACTCTCAGTATGCTGAATCAGACAGCTCAAGCGATTATGTAAATATTGGAAAACGGATATTGGTTTTAAAGAATTTATTGTCATTTGTTTCAATTAGGATTGGGTAGGCACCATTCCATCTGGAATATTTTACGTGGCATGTCCAGGCTAATATTAACTAATTGAAAGGTGTCAACGTCAAATGGTACTAATTTAAATGGGGCACGTTCGATTTTTCTATTAAAGAAAGCATTCCTAAAATACAATTATTTTTAATTAAATAAATATCAAAGAGTTCGCTAATTATCATTTGAAATTAGTTTGCAAACGAGGGAATTCAAAAAGATCTTTTACCTTGTTCTTTATTCCATGGGTCTTCTTGTGGAGTGGGGTTCAAAGAAGGGGTTGTCTTTTGTCGAACCATTTTTCCACTCAATAAAAGCCAGGTGAGTCTCCAGAATCAACTTTCTATTCTCTGCTACTCTCAATTAAAAGTTTAATTATAAACATATTATCCACTTTGGGGCCGTCTATTCCGAAGCCACTGCTGAACGCTTCGAGCAGCGATCACACTCCCCTCGGGATATCACAGAGGTACCAAGGTACCCTTCATCACCTGTATTAATTACATTTTACATAAGATATACCCATATAAAGTTTCAAGATTTCTAAAAAGGCTTGTTAACTATTTCGTCACTTACTATAAACATATGGTGTGTGCCCTACAGTCTACACGACTTTCACTTAGGACTTTCTTCACTTTAAAATTAACCCCCGAAGCTTTCCGTTATCCCTTTACATCAGCCTTTTTTGATATAATAATAAAACTTGAGTAAGATTCGAGGTTGGTTTCACAAAAAAAGAAATAAAACACAAAATTGAGTTTTAGCACATTAGTGTAGGCGCTGGATGGAGTTGAGTGTGCAAAATATGAGGACCGCACTTTATCAACTAATATTAACTGAGAATAGCTCAAAGAAAAATCGGATGTTGCCGGCCAACTTTTTGGTCCAATTTTTTTATAGGGGGGGAGGCTCTTACCTATAAAGGAAATTGATGAAGTACATGCTATGGAGCCATTTTAAGGATTATTTTAATTGTAATTTTTTAAAAATGATAATAGGTTGTTAAATGAAGTGAAAAACAAAAATTATACTGGACCGTCGCTTAGAACACCAACTATTCGATTTATAGATATCCAACATTTTCCATGACAGGAAATGGTCAATATTGTCAAAAAATCGCAGTTTTTCCTTCATAGAATAAAAACCAATCAAGGTAGAAACTTGATTTCTATCTCATTCTCTAGGAAATATTATTGACTTGAACGTTTACTTGGATCACTTTTTTTATAAAACTCCTAGATTTATAGATATCCAGCATTTTACGGACAGAATATGATCCGAATCCTCAAAAGTGTCAAGGAAAATGCTGGATATCTATAAATTTAAAAGTTTTATAAAAAAGTGATCCAAGTAAACGTTCAAGTCAATAAAATTTCTCTAGAGAATGAGATAGATATCAAGTTTCTACCTTGATTGGTTTTTATTCTATGAAGGAAAAACTGCGATTTTTTGACAATATTGACCATTTCCTGTCATGGAAAATGTTGGATATCTATAAATCGAATAGTTGGTGTTCTAAGCGACGGTCCAGTATAATTTTTGTTTTTCACTTCATTTAACAACCTATTATCATTTTTAAAAAATTATAATTAAAATAATCCTTAAAATGGCTCCATAGCATGTACTTCATCAATTTCCTTTATAGGTAAGAGCCTCCCCCCGCCCCTATAAAAAAATTGGACCAAAAAGTTGGCCGGCAACATCCGGATTATTAATCTTTGAGCTATTCTCAGTTAATATTAGTTGATAAAGTGCGGTCCTCACATTTTGCACACTCAACTCCATCCAACTCCCGGTCTACATTGCAGATTTATATTTGGGTAACTGTACCCTTTTCAGGTACCATTCCATTCCTTCTTATAATAGCAGGTATATTTTCCCATCAGCAGGTTAAAAATTAAATTGTTCCATTTGTTGAAAATATTAATTATCATTACACTTTCTCCTCCTCCCCTACCTTCCCCTCCCCACATATATTTCCAAAAATTGTTATTTGTAAAATTATTTTTCCAATTAATAATCAGTTTTCTCTGACTCCTGGAGATGGCTGAATTCAAAATTAAATTTTGTTTTATTTCTTTTTTTGTGAAACCTACCTCACATCTTACTCAAGTTTTATTATTATATTAAAATGTTTCACCTAGAACCAACACCTATCTCCTTAAAAGTTATAGCCTTTTTTTCGTTCATTATATTCTTCTCTCAAAAATGAGTTTGACTAATATAATATGTATATCAAGTAGATATTATGTTATTTTTTTTTTTAATATACAATCGAATGAAAGAAAGAGCGCCCAGGAAAATGGACCTCCTATATAGATCTCGAAAAACCCCCTTGCATTACCGAAGAGAAGAGGAAATTGATCAAGCGAAAGGGTGGATGTCTAGGTGTTTGTGCAATCGAGTTTTGAGGGTTTGAAGGTTATAAGTACCGGGAAAAACAAAGGCCCGGACAGAGCTTCAGTTCCTGGAAGTCATGAGGACAAAAGTATTAGCGAATGAATTGGTCCGGCACTTTTCTAATTTAACCGCGAAAGGGTGTTGCGAATCGACCCCATAAGTAGAAGTAATAAATTTTATTTCAATAGATTGTTTCATTATGTGTTAAAGATTAAATAAAAATTATTATTTTACCATACACAATATATATACATATAAAAAAAACTCTTTTTAGCCCTGTGAAATAAATTGGTTAGAAAATAATTTCACTAAAAATTAGGAGAGGGAAGTAAAAAAACTAATAAAATTAAATCTTTATCCGATGTGAATTAAGTTTTCTACAGTTATTCTTTATGATCATAAGTAATAAATCGAATTAATATTAGATGTTCTAAATGTAATTGGAAGGGCGGGAAATCAAAATAATTAAATAATTAGCTATACTATATTTTGCTCAATTAAATAGGTACCTACTAGGATTCTATGGGTAAATGGGCCAAAAATAAGTTGTTCAAACTGGAGGTGAGGAAGGGTAAAAGCAGGAACATATTGGATAAAAGACGTAAAAATCAGCTAAAGATTTAATTATTATGATAGTATAGTTATATTGACTTGACCCTCCTGCGGCAGATTTTGCATTCTGGCTGACTCCAGACATGTTGTTGACCTTCCCTCTGGACCACGTCACTTCGACGAGAGAGGGTGTCGGAACTGGCTAGTCTATGCTTTCCATAGTTAGAGCCAAGTCAGAGGTGTTTGGTAATGAGTCCCCTTAGGAGATGCACGGCGGCTCGTTCTTAAACCCTCTAAAATTCTCCGCCATGGCAAAAATGACATTAAATATAGTTATATATAATTTTTAAAAATCACTTTTTTTGAAAAAAATTTTGCGTGTTTTCGAACTGTGACTTTGTCAGTAGGATTTTTAATTAAAAAAATAAAAAATATATGTCAATTTACTTGAGAATAAAAACGAAAGTGAAGTACGAGAGAATTTGTATAATCTAGAAATTTATTGAGTTCGATTTATAATTTTATTTCTAAATCAATTTTAATATTCATTTTTGTTGGCATGCATTTTACGGCTCTTCAAATATGTTATTGACAGGCGTGCATTGAAGCAATTTTTAACAATCTTTTCTCCTGGGAAATTACATTAAGTGAGCTAAACTTGTGCATATTTTTTTGGATCCATTTCGCGATTGTTTGTTAAAAGAAAAATGTTTCAAAAGATTTCCATCAACAATAGATGTAGCTGTTTCTGTCGAAAATAAGAATTCCTTACTCGTACCCGAAAGAACTCTTGACTACAATAACAAGGGCCATTGCCAGAGAAACTCGCATACCGAGAATAATATATCCCACCAAAATACTTGTGTAAAAAATGGCTAAATTCGATTAATAAACCATTTGAGCGAAAAAAGTAGTAAGAGGTAATGTGCTACAAGCTAACTCCAGTGGAGAACGAGTCTAGAAAATGTTATTTTCAATTAAAACGCATGCTTTATATTTTAGACGCCTATCTAGATTTGTAGATTCTACATTTTTAATTGAAATTATTTTCCTGAAACTTGGCTGTTACGCATTATGTTATTAGGGTATATTAATTAAATTCATCGCATAACTTAGAATGCAATGCGAAACAGCCAAGTTTCAGGAAAATAATTTCAATTAAGAATGTAGATTCCATAAATTGAGATCGACATGTAAAATGGATAGTATGTGTTTTAATTTAAAGTACCGTTTTCCAGACTCAAATACTTTTATAGAAGTACACTTGGCAGCAGATTAGATCTTATTACTTTTTTTGGCTAAACGGTTTATTAAACGAACTTTGACTTTTTTTACAAAAGTGTTCTGGTAGGATTTCACTTCATTTCGTAAGCTAGTACGTGACTTTATACGAGAGGAAGGGGGGGGGCGGGGGTTAAAGAGGGAAAATTAATCTTACCTGAAGTGATAGCATTGATACTTTTAGTATACTTACTATTAATTTGGATATAAAATTATTGAAATTTTTACCAGCTATGAATTTAAACTATAAAAATTCCACCCCTTTATTATGAGGGTTGAAAAATGGAAAGTTTAATTTTTTAATTTTTATCTTTATAAGTGTCCCAAACGACCATTCCAAATTTTTAGCATGCTAAGGTTATTGACAATAAAAGAGTGTGTCTTCTGCTGGAATTATAAATTTTAATTTATAACGAGACTATAGTTTCGAGGGCTTTGCCCTCTTCATCAGTCTATTACAATTGATTCACAGGAATTATAAAATTTATAATTCCAGCAGAAGACACAGTCTTTTATTGTCTCCTTCAATATATAAAAATTCTGCTACCCTCGGCAAAAAAAACTTTCAATTTAATGATAAGGTTTCGTATTAACTAGATGTGAATTTACCCAACAAATTTCACTCATTCATTTTAAGAGTTAAATTAAGAAAAAGTCTGGTGTTTGAATTATTTATTGAAATCAAATGTGGACAAAAACACTAAACATAAGAACATATTTTAAGTCTCTTACCAATGTTTTTAAGGAAAATTTTGCATCAACTATTAATAAACTTGTCACTTCTTTATGTCTAATAACTAAGTCAACAAGCGTGGGAGGCTTTTTTTAGTTTTTTTAAACTATAATTTATTTTTTGGTAAACAAGTCTGGTTCTTGAGTTGTTTACCAAAAAGGAATTTAGTCTTATTGATTTTACGTCAATTCGTCCATGCATTCAGTAGAGGTTACCATTAATGGTCAAAACGTTAAAAATGGTTAATCCTTAAGTATTAGATGAGAATCGATCGCTATTTTTGATTTTAAGTCGATTCCCCCATGTCTTCAGCAATGGTTACCAATGATAATTGAAACGTCAAAAATGCATTGTAGAATGATCATTCCTCACGTATTAGATAAAAATCGATCTCTATTTTTCAACACGGACTTCAAATAACGATATCTGATTAATAATAAAGAAATAAACGTATTAATATCTCAAATGATTTTGGATAAAGTCTAGCAGTCGTTGCAGTTTATTCTATATTTTATCCAAATCACCCATCATGCACTTTGATAAACTATAAACCATATTTTTTATTCAAAAATCAATTATTGACTAGAGCATAATTTCAAAAGTAATATCAAATCAAATATGTATTTAATTGGCGTTTTCATCAATGATTCAACAATTTAATTAGAACCATATTTTAAGATATTATTTGGTTAATGGAAATATATTCATGTATTTCATATAGAATCTAATTCAATATATTTAGTACAAAAGCCATTGTAAAATAATATTATCGTATATAACGACGTATTTTATTTATGAACTAATCAGAGAAAGGAAAAGTATTTTCCAATGTTAATTCTCTAATTCCGATTTAAAAGTACTTTCTGTTAAAATAAATATACCTTTTGTATATTTTTCAGTGGGAACCACTGATTTTTGAATAGAAATTTAATTAAATGTTCATTTAATTACATGATATTTGAGTCCCTGGTTTGAGGCCTATTTAAGCGTTTATGTCCGTTTTGAATCGAAAACACATTTGAAACCAGGGCTGAAGAAGATCAAATGGCATAGGTTTTCACTGATCAAATTATTGGGAGCAAAGGGCCGTTAAATGGTCAGAAATATTCATTAAACATTCAATAAGAGAACCCAAAAAGGCCTCCGCAACTCTTAGTTTCAACAAAATTTGATGTTTTTACGGTTGATATTGCATTCTTCAGATATAAGAACCAAAAGAAGATCAATGATTCTATATGCGAAAAATATCGATCTGGGGGGGGGTTTCCAAAATTTATTTTAATTAGTGAAGAAAGCAAACATCTTCATTGATAGGAAATTTATTTCTAACTCTAATTAAATTGGTTAAGCAAAAGAATATTCCGGTGCTGTTCTTGTCTTGGTCAAATAATCTATATTGAGAAAAGAGAATGTCTTTCTGTCTGTCTGTTCGAGTCTACAGAAGAATTTATAGCACGCAGATGTCTGAAAATCGGAACATATTTAGATTTGTATCTCGAAGCCCGGTTTTTTAAATTTAATTTATTTTTTTTTTAAATTTTTTTTTTTTTAAACTATGAGCTTGAAATCACCGTCAAAATTTTTTAATTTCTTCTGTTTTTTTAGCTTTTTAAATAATTACTTATAATTAATTATTGAATTATATTGATCTAATTATATTCTGCAAACATTATTAAACTTAATTATTTTAAAAAGTTAAAAATCATTACCACAATTATTAAATTTAATTAATTTAAAAAAAGTGATTTGACGCATAATCTTTTAAAATAAATATTTCTAATTAAAGTTACTGGTAATGAAGTTCAAACTTTCGAAATTATAGTGTCTAACAAAAAAATTAATTATATACCTACATATTTATATATTGGTATATATATACACTTTTTTGTTTGATCAGGCCCAAATTTTGCACAGATAATCTTTAGAATCATATAATAAAAATGTGAATTGGAGTTTGGAGAAAATTCGACTGATCGGAGTTAGGGGAAGAGGGGACAGTCCAGAGGACATGTATAGGTTGGCGGGGTGAATGATAATCTGAGGTAGGTCTAAGGGGTTAGGATAGTTTTGATGGGATGGATTGCGATTAGAGGAGAGCCGAATTAAATAATTTATATATATATATCACGTCTTATGAGCTCGAATGCCTTTAACTAAATTTTTTTTTTATTTTATTATGCTATTATAATCAATCCCGATCGAGGGGGGGGGTCTATTTTTGAAATAAGGAATTTAATAAAAATTGCTTGAATCCAATGAAAATTCACCCCCTGACATACCATATATGGTAGAAAGCTATCGGTGAAAAACAGTTTTTTGTCTCTACAAGAATATGTTTGTTTGATAACTATTTTTTCAAATTTCTTAAAATTTCCATTGGGCAAGGGAGAATTTCTCCCGAAAAGTTTGGATTTCAAATAAACCTTTTCAAATTGTTTTTGTTAAAAGATTTCTAGATAAATCTACTTGTAAAAGAATCGATCTGATATATATATATATATATATAAATGTGAAAAGTTCCATTTCAAATTGTTGCTATTATTAAACTAGAAAAATAAAAACAATAATTCAAAAAAGAGATGAAAACGTGAAATAATAATAATGATCGGCTCGAATACTCGTATTATAGCAGCCGCTACTCTACATCAATGGAACTCCCCCTCTGGAGAACAGGGATTAAGATTTCAGCAATAAGAAAGAGCTCGAGCGGCCACCATTAAAAAAAAGTAATTTGGATGATTAGAAATTGAATATGTGAGAGTTGTTTTGAAAAATAAACTGCGAAAAGGGGTGATGGAGTGGAGAGAAGCCGAAGTGTGTGTGTGTGTGGGTGGGTGGAGAGTGGAGGGCCTTCTTTAGGATGACGTTTGCTTATCGACTAGATTTTGAGAAATCTGTCACAAGTTGAGTGATAGATTTATTTTCAAAGATCGTTTGACCATGAAAGTTTCCCTTGGCAGGAAGATAAGACCGAAAAATATAGAGAAAGAAAGTTATTTAGACAATTGAACTCGATTTCGAAATCGACCCTAAAGATTGACATCCTGAACTAGTCATGTTATTTTGCAAGAAAATTTAAGAAAATATAGAATTATAAATACGAAATATTTGTTATGATAAAATATATTTCTATTTGAAATTCAGATTGTTGTTTTGATTGTTGGTATAAATTTAACTTAATTTGAGATAATAACTTTTCAATAATTATTTAAACTTATTTGGAAAATATTGAAAGGATTTTTTAAATAATAACCAAATTACAAATATATACGATAGTTTTTATCATGCATATGTAGTGTTAGTTAGGGAGCCGAATTTCTGAACAATGTTTTGAACACTTTTGTAGAGTCATTTTCTAAAATGTCAAGTGAATGGACACGTTTATTAAACCTGAGGGTTGATAATCAACATAATAAGCAGTAAAAACTATGGAGCTGTGATTATTTCTAGTTGTTATATGTTCACTAAACAATTATGATTAGTGTAAGTGTTATTCTATAACATTATATTCTAAAAAAAAAGAAATATCAATTTGATTTATGCACAAAGATACTGTTTAGTAAATTAAGGGTAGTTACTATAAGAGATCCTTACAGAAAGTGATTTTTTTAATGTAATGGTATTAATACGAGTACATGAAGAAGTTTCATCATCATCCTGAGTAATACAGGGTCGACTCGTGTATAATGAAAAGAAGAAGAAAGAAATTTCAGGGATTGGGTCCGAGTTGAAGGAATCTAAGGATGCGGGTCTTGAAAGATTGAAGGTTATATTTATCCAGAAAGACGGAGAGAGGAAGTGGATTCTAGTCTCTAGAAGTCATAGGGGTAAAAGAATTGGTGAATGCGTTTTTTTGGTTAGTAGCGATACTAACTAATTTAATCGTGAAGGAGTGTTATTACATCGCTTACCAAATATAATATATGAGGTTAGTTTTCACCAATGAGTGGTAGCAGAAAATTTTTTCGCTTACTGTTTTAATCAACAGTTAAGTAAAAGACGGCTTCATCCAGCTAAATAAGCACTTTCTTACGCTAAGCACGTCAATATTAAAAATAAGTTATTTCTACCAGCAAATGAGGATGCATATAGGAACATTGACATCTTCTAATGGAATTTTCTCGCTCGTTGAATTGTTTCCTATTCCTAAGACCCAAACTGTATTGAAAAAAATATTTTTTTTTACTCGGTACGCCCGGGAGGCAGGCGAGTATAGTATTGAATTCAAGAAAAAACATTCAATTTTTTTTCTCTCATTGTGTTGAAAAATGTCTGGAAAAAAATTATTTTCAACCATGATTTTTTTCTGTGTCTTTGTGTGTGTGTCTGACTGTGTGTCCGGATTCAGATAATAAAAAGTCGTAAAAAGTTCGCTCTTATACTACAATGTTTGTGATTCTAATGCGGAGAACTGATTAGATTATAAGCTAACTTTCTAGCTCCAGATATTCCGGTTAAAAATACAAAATTCTTCGAAAAATATCCTTTTATTTTTAATAGTTTTTTGAAATTTTAATCCGTTTCTATGGTAGAAAATAATAAACAATCGAACAGGTGTGTTTTGCATTATTCATCAAAACTGCAAAACGCATAACGAGACTTGAAAAAGTTTCACTTTTTTCTACAATTTTAATTAGAAAAAAAAATGACAAAAAAATATCTTCTTGGGTCAATTTTTAATTCTTAAAGTTTTATATTTTTTGGGGATCATAGTTTTATTTAAAAAATAAAACCAATGCTTTGATATATTAATTTATAATTATAATTATAATATACCTCAGGGAATTTTTATTAGATAGATAAAACTTTCTATAATGAAAATGGAGTAATATTTTGTCGAACAACGATAACTTGGACCTCCAGCTCAACCATTTGAACTTAATAGTTTAATTATTGGAAATTAAAAACAACATATCTATATTCATTATGTTATGGTTATGAGTAATAAAATTTGGACCCGATCTCTAATGGCAGGCTTTGTCTGAATCGAATAGCTCCCTTGGACTACCTTTAATGGCCGCAAACGTTTTAAGGATAGTGATGGAATTCATTCGTATGGGATTGCAAGGATTGAAAAGCCAGATTAACCAACTTTATGTCGTTTCAAAGAATTTACCCCCTCCTTCGCACACACCTGACAAATGCAAGTTTTTATTAATGGACGATTATAGTGGAGCCCTGGCGAATTAGCAAAGATTACAAACAGGATAGAGTGAATAAATCCTAGCCACAAGAGTTACTCTTTAAAATATTGTTTTTTTATTTTTTATTAATTTAATACAATAATCAAACTTTAAAAGGTTACAAAATTCTATGGGCTGATTGTATAAAAGAGGAATAAAATAAAAACACATTAGCACACAGATAGCTTCCGGTGAGGCTAGCTCACATGATTTACAAACATTAAACATTTTTTTTTTTTACTTTATCCATATTTTTGTTTTTTCAATGATATTCATACAAGAAGTTGCCAGTTACCAAAAAGGTACAACCTCTGTAGTCCGTGGTGGAGCCTTGTATCGTGACATATTTAAAATACAGTGGACTCCCGTACAACGCGGAAGATACGTTCCGCTTAATGGGAAATCGCGTTATACGGGACATACATTATTTATCAGGGCAATTTAACAAGACGGCGTCGTTGTAACATATTTGTCGATACTTCCGATAGCGAATAAATGTTAAATATATTGAGGTGCATACATGTATTTTTATTTTTATTAAAAGTTGAATAAAATTATTTTTCTCTTATATCTTTAAATGAGTATTTATTACTATTTTTTTATAAACCGCTGCTTCGTCAGCTACAAAAATCAGAAACTTTGTGAAAATGTTAAATTTATCTTAGGCGTTATACCAGACTGTTTACTGAGTACTAGTCGCAATTTTTTCGTCCCGTTATACGAATTTGCGTTTTACGGGAGCGCATTATACGGGAGTCCACTTTGTTCTCTTTTTCTCATCCAACTTATTATAATAGATATCTACGTTTAATAAAGTATAGTTTGTTTTTAATTTTTTTTCCTGTGTTTTTTTTTATTAAATTAAATATTTATTGAACAGCTTCTATATACAAAGCTTAAGCTTAAAACTTTTTAACATGATTTTAAATAAGCAAAATTAAAAATGACAGCGAAATTTACTGGAGGAATCAGCTAAAAGATTTCGTGAGAAAGGTCTCCGAGAGAAGGAAGGGCCGGCTCGAGCAGTTCCGGGCAAAGGCAAGCAAGACGAAATCAGAAAATTATTTATTAAGATTTAGGTACCCTCGGTTCAAGTAATAAAAGAACAATTTTGTCGGAATTAATCAATTATAATGTAAGCTTTGCTGTGAATTATTTATTGAATTGGAATCCGAGTTTTTAGCGATTCTTTAACTACTTCATGGGAAAGTAGCAAACTTTCTTTGGAACTGAAATTTTAATTACAGAAAATCGTGCTGACTCTCGAATAAGCTGTCCGGTTTTAACTAAAAGATCTAGACAACTCTAAACCTAAAAGCATAATACTTTCTTAAATATTGGATTGATCTGGAGCTATTTTTTTTTTTTTTTTTTGGGAAATTACATTTGTTTCCAATAATTCTTAAAAAATATTTCCAACTAAACAAATATTCTAGGCTTCAATAAATATTTACTATACAATTGAATATACTATTCTTTACCTATATTATAAATATTTGCCATGTCACAGCTTACAGTTTAAATCAAGTCCAAGTATGTATTGGTATATTTTCATAAATGAAATCCGTTAAAAAATTATCTATGTATGTAACTATACCCTTAATAAGAGATTTTGTTTTAAATACGGGGTTTTTATAAAAGAAAAAAATGGAATAGATTTAATATAGTAGTTCTCGAATGCAGCTAAAATTAAATACCGACCTCAACTAAATGTTGTTGTATCACATCGTTATTATTTTATGAAGAAATAAGAAAAAGATGTAAACATGGATTTCCGAAATAATTTTATGTAAATTTTATTCCCACTATATAATTATCCAAAATGTCCATTTGTATCTTGAATTTATTTTATTATATAGCCACTGGAAATATTTTATTTTGAAAAAATGCAAATGGTTGGCATAAAAAGAGTGAATCATCCCCCGCAGAGCCAAAAAAAAAATATGATACTATAACAAAATTGGACTATCAAATGGACAGGATCTTCGATCGATAGCCGGAGGATCGGAGGAATTTTTCCAAGATGCTTTTTGAATTATCACTCGTTTGTCTCGCAGCGGTTTGACATTTTTCTGAGCTCGTTACTAAATTTTAATTTTTCAAATATGTATCTTTACAAATAACAAATATTTAAGACTATTTTAGCAAATATCCAATGAATGTTATTTAATAATTTAAACATATTTAAACATAATAAACATAAATTTAAATACTGGCTAAAACATTGTTTTGAAGATGTGGTCTCTTGTCAGAATATAAAACAAGACGAATAAAAATTTAGTAGTAAAGATCTTTATAAATTTTAAATAGATAAATATAAAACGTTCTGAACTGGGCAATTATTTCGGGTTGGACCACTCATAGAGAAATGACACTCATATCAAAATAACCGATTTTAACAGATCTCTGCGGCGGAGTTGATTCGCTTATATCTATGCTCACTTGAAAACGGATTCAAAATTAGAAACCTAAACGTTGTGAATGAACTAGAAAAATTCCAAAAATTTTCTAATTTCATCATGAGTTGCCCAACCCAAAAGAAATCTTCATTTCATCGACTTGACCACTAAAGCCTTAAACAAGCAGATAAAATTCGACAGCTAGAGGAAATATAAAGATAAAATTAATTAAATTTTATTAATTTGGCCAATGAAAAATAACTTTTGATTACTCTACATAGTATCTTTATAAGCGCTTTCAAAAGATTAAAATCAAAAGGATTATTTTTTGAACTTATCATAATGTCATCTTTGATTTTTGAACAGTTGACTGTTTTTTAACTAAAAGGAAATCTTTCCTGTATTTTATTGAAGAATTTGATTTGAACTTCGATGTTTTTTAATTATTCAATAATTTGAATTCATATCATTCTAGCCTAGGCTTCTCCTTTTGGAAATGTAATTTGATAACGGTCTTTGCAATGAGTGACAGTTCTGTTGCTAAATAGTTTCAAAGGTAAGGGTTGGGTAAATTTTTCCTAAATAGGGTTTATTATAGTCCTGGCTTGCTAACACGATTTATCAGGACAAAAAATAAACGTTGAAGAAGTCTCCGTAATATCTTGAAGTGGAAAAAAAAATTATTTTGTCAAAAAAAAAAGAATGCGTATTTGCTAGAAGCTTGCAGAGATCCCCTACCTGCCAAGAAGAGCGCGACAAAGAATAGCCGTTGGATATGGATAATCCTCTGGGACGGCATGCTGGATTTGTCGGGTTCGCACAAGCGGGATGCTCCGCACCAACTAAGCGTAAGCGTAAGCGCGTGTCTCGAGAGCCGCAGTCTTCGGCGCCGCCGCCGCCGTCGCCGCGGCTGCGCCCATCCCACCCTCGGCGAAAATGGGGTGAACACCCCCGCACCCCCAATCGATGCCTAGCACACACAAGCGAAACGACACCATCGATGACCACAACGACAACAACTACACCATGGTCCTTTCTTCGTTTCCAGAATACAACGCCCAAAATGCTATTCACTTCTTCCTCAAGACAGAAATTTCAGGGGACAGCACCAAGTACTTAGTAGGATCAGTTCTTTTTTCGGACAGAATAATCAAGTCATTGACATTTACACAGTGAACAATTTTGCAAGAATCTCCTCTGGGCAAACTCTTATCTTCAAAGAAATCTCGAGTTGTGTATAAAGAACTTGGTGACTACTTGCATCAAGTGCTGCCTTCCTTGCCTCATCTCACCACAAACCTACCAAATCAGGACGGCTTCAAAGCCCTACTCTTCAAAACAGTGGAGGGGAATCAAACGTATGACTTTTAAAAAGAGTACCCTTTTCATTCATAAAGATCAGCCTTTACAGACACAATTCTTTATTGGGAATTCGCAACAAGTCTTTTATGTCAATCGAGAATGAACCTAGCAGGTACCACGAGCAGGCCTAGTATTAAATTCGTACGAAAATTAAAAAAAAAATTCTCGTTGAAATGTCTGGAACGTGGAGAAAAATAATTTTCAACCATGATTTTTTTGTCTGTGTGTCTAGATTTAGATACCCACCATAATAACTTAAGAAAGAAAAGTCGTAGAAAATTCATTTTTGTGCTAAAATATTTCTATTTCCAATGCGTAGAATTTAAGATTTCGAACTTTCTAGCTTTAGCTGGTTCAAAAATGAAGAAAACATCAATTTTTGAATGATTTTATTCATATTTTAAGGCGATTTAAGTTTATTATTAATTACCATATTTCTTTGGGCGTCTCTATCGTAAATAAGTTTTCACTTTTTTTTTATTATTTAATAAATGTACGGGTGAGCGAGTTTTTCATTAGAATCTGATCGAGGAAAATGGCCAAAAAAGGCACTAAGATAATTATCTTTCTTCCTTTATAACTAAGATATTGAAGGATGCCAAATACATGTCCAGGCCTGTTTCACACTATTGGGATTCATTTTTAATTTATATTATTCTAGAAACGGCCTTTTGACTCTAGAAATAAAATTTTATAACAAAATGAGTATCAGATTAGGATATTTATCATTTAAAATTGGTGATTCTCTGAAACTGATAACATAGTTTCGAGTCTTGGAAAAAGTTTAACTTTATTCTTCACTTTTATTTTAACACACATTGAATGATGCAAATTTTGACAATAACACTGTTCAATTTCGATCGAGAGTCGAGCTATAGCTAGCCGAGGGGGTGGCCTTCGAGCTTGCCAGCAATTCTAAAATACCATATAAAAAACATACTTTTTATAATAATTGTAAGCAACAGACATAAAAAATTATCCAAAAGGAACTGACGATTCATAAGTTAAAAGCTTAATGATAATTAAAGTTTAATTAAAAAAAAACGTTAGAAACGAATAGAAATTAATTTTAAAGAGTAAAGAGTTTCCAAATATGAAAAAAGTTAATCACACCGAGCTATTATTATTAGTTTGTGGATAATTCTCCAAATTAAAATTTAGAAAAAAGACCGACTAATTAATTGATCCAACTTTAAAAGAGGAAATGAAAACCCATTCTCCTTATATCTGCTCATGCCCAGCCTAGATTACTAGACTCACACACAGATATATATATAATTATCATTAGAATATTATGAGTGTGTGAGAGTCATCAATGTTTTAATTAGATACAAAATACTGAGACAATTTTGATTTAACTTTTATATCAGCCGCAAGGAAACTCGGCTACCTATGCAAGTCTATAGGCTTTTTTCACCTCTGGAACTTCTTACTCCCCAAATTGGACCTTGTTTTGATTATGGCTGGCATATGTTGAGGGGGCGTCCAAGCATTCTCTTGCCACCCTAAATTCAATTAAGAATCGAGCCATCAGACTTAAAGACAACCCTATCCTTCTGACACCCTTAACTCGCCATCCCATCCAAGAAGATTCTCTCTTTCCATTCCGTAGGTACAAAACGCAACCTTTGTAGTGTCGATTCAGGGCTTATATCTATCTTAAGGATAAGTCACTGAAGGTGTAGTCTTCTTGATGCAAATAAACCTATATCTCTATAAAATATAATATTAAATTGTATATA